>JBBPPA010000018.1:0-62530 GCA_038091735.1 Leccinum pellstonianum
CGTTTCCGACATATATAGCAGAGCCTTCCTCACGATCACGATGACTACTACCAGTCTTCAACGCTGCATTCTATTCGCGAACAGCGAAAAGCGTGGTGAGGTGATCGCTCGGGAGAGGAAAGGAAAGGAAATAAGAAATACGAACCTCTCGCGCAAGGTCCTCCACTCGACGGCCCAATCCCTGGATCTCCTCTTCGAATGCCTCCGTATGCCCAATGGGAAGCTTTCGTCCGGAGAGCCGTTGCACAGACATGACGAGACTCTGAAGAAAGTTCGTCTATGCTTGCTCGCTGGACACTCTACATTAGTTCCACAGCGACAGCGCCGAACTGGAAAACATACGAGTCCTCTATCGTAGCGATGCCTCCAACGAACTCATCCACGACGGAAATAACGCCACTCTTGTACGACCTAGAAAACCAACGCCATCAAAGCCAAAATCCGTATGAGAAACATAAAGGGATACCGACAGGTCTGAAGCACCCTGGAAAACGAGGGTTGAGTTTGCAAAGGATGCTCTCCATCATCCCTCCAGCCTCGAGCAACTGAGCAACCTGATGCCATGATCTCGTCGAACAAGACACTCGGTTCTAAGGTCTCCATCGGCTATCTCGCACTGCTCGCCGTGCACGTTCGGAAAGTCTTCTTCGTCTTCATACTTCTCTTCTGTATACATATCCAGTTGTTTGAGCAACGAATCTGGAGGTTTTATGTATCGGAACGCCTAGACGGGAGGTCAACACTACATCGAAAGAACTGTACCACGACATACCGCAACCACTTCATTCAACCCTCGTCGACTGAACTCGTCCCGAAGTACGATTCGTTCTCCCAGCACGTGCGGACAATTCGTCAACGCGTTGATGAGTGCCATGAACGCTGTCCTAGCTTCCCATATGCCCTCCTCTTCTGCAGGAAATATCACCTCCGGTGCAGCCATCGCGTCCATGGAATCTGGTATCTTGAGCGCAGCCACCAGCGACTGAAATCGGAAAAGCTCATTGTATGCGATCCGGTACTCGGACAGAGCGGCCAACACGGCACGGTGGCCCTCGTTGAACGAGACCATTCATATCGCGGCGAGGAGCTCCGCAGCAAGAGTCCTTATCTTGAGTGATGTCCCATGAAGCGAGTATGCGATGTGCGTGACGATCGTCGGGGACAAAAGTACAGCGTCAAACCCGAGCTATCGAGAAGAGAAGGTCATTGGGTTATCTAACAACGAAATCCGAGTCTATTTCAAGCGACGCACCTCAGTATTTAACAAGACCCTCAAAGATCTAATTACCTCCAATAGAACATTGTTCTCGCTGTCAGAAATAACCTTTCTCTTTCCGCCCTTTCCGACCAACGAGGAAAGCAGCCCGCTGACGGCAATGATACCTTCTTCAGCTATGAACGTCTCGATCCAGGGTAGCTTTGCAGTTGACAAATGCACCCGCAACGAGATTAGGTGTTTGGCGAGTCCACATACGCACGAGCCGACACAGAGTTTTCATTGTTTGGGGTCGTCTCAACCCCAGAACCGCCCACCAAGTGCTAAACATACTCCCGGTGGCCTGTGGGTGGATGTGCTGTACGTCTTCTTCCGTGATCTCAGAAGAGAGGGAAGACCTGGAGACGTCGCGAATTCGCCGCTAGAACGACTCTTTGGATTGACCATCGGGGCCGGAGGGGAAGTTGTCGAGCCCCATGTTGGAAACGCAGTCATCCGTTTGAAAAAGCCTGAATCACCGCTGAACTGAGGAACGATCCGAGGGAGGAGCAGACTCCCGCTCGGCGGACCATAAGTCGAAGAAGCTGCCGCCGAAGGTGCTGTATTCTTGTCAAACTGGCCCCGCACTTGTTCGATGAGCTGTTGTTTCTTCTCCGGTGACATGGCATGCATGTTCGCCCTCGCATCTCGCCTGACCCCTAGATTATCCTGATCATAACACCGTTAGTTCGAAGCGTTCTTGGCTTTCCTCGGAAACAGAAAGGGTCTCCACTCACCATACAACGTTCGAACTCCTCTGAATCGAACTCGCCCGAGCCGACACTCTCCCCCGTAGACACACTCCCTCCGGTGTTCTGTCGAATCAGCAACGGCTCGCTGACGCTCTTCCGATTCCCGGTAGAGGTCGCGACTACCACCGAAGTCGACGCAATCGCAGGTGCAGGTGCGGGTGCAGACTGAGACCATCCCGCTAACAAGTTCGTGAGACGATTCTGAGCGACCGATCCCCGCCACTCGGGAGACCCCGACCCCGCTGCAGCACGAGATCCGCTGGTCGACTTGCTCTGCTTCGCGGTCCCTTCCCCTTCCTTCTCCTCCGCTGAGCTGTTATCTATAGTCTCCATGCACGATGAGCTAACGTCAGTAGTTGCGGACGAGCGCGACTGGATGGAAGAGGGGCGAGGTGGCTTGCGACGGAACCATGTGTCTGGTATGCAGAACCGTACGGAGGGCGAACGTTCGGACGACGACGAGAGAACGTCGGTCATACACGCAGTCTGGCAGCTTCTTATGATAATGGTTAGTTTAGCCGGAGGCGCTGACGCACAGGCAGGGCGCACCTTGGTTCGCAGAGCCTAGCATCTCGAGCACGTACTCGATCTGTCCGCCCCCACGCGAACGAGGAAGCACCTTGAGTAATCCCAACTCCCCCACGACTCCGTCAACGACGTCCTCGACCGTGCTCTCTTTCCCAAAGAACACTGTCCACTTGAACCCATCGTCGATCTCTGGTATACGCAAGAAAATGAGGGAGAGTGAGTGCAGGGGATGTCGAGCGACGAGCCGCAGTACTGCGGGGCCAGCATGCAACGACTGGGGTGTTGGGAAGGGGGAGGACGAAGACTCGGCCACGAGCGACAGTTGGCACAGGGGAGCGAACGGTGCAGGTACTAAGAGAACAGAACTGGGAGGGGTGAGTTTGTAAGGAGGTAACTCAAACTCGGCGGGGGCCGGAGAGCTGCTCAAAGGAGGTGGGACTGGGGAAGGGGAGGTCGCAGGAAGGTTTTCGAGAGCATCCGCTTCTTCTGGTGGATCCGACTCATGAGTTAGAAACTTCAGTTTCCCAAACAGTCCGTCGAGTGGGGAATACATTGGCCCTAACATCTTATCATGGTGCAGTGCATCCGGTTTTCGAGGT
Source organism: Leccinum pellstonianum (assembly GCA_038091735.1). NCBI lineage: Eukaryota > Fungi > Basidiomycota > Agaricomycetes > Boletales > Boletaceae > Leccinum > Leccinum pellstonianum. The sequence goes on from JBBPPA010000018.1 coordinate 3,135, forward strand.
GCGGGATCTCGGAGAAGACCTGCGTTCTTGACGAACATGGGTCTGTCGGACATAGGATCTTGGCGGGATAAGCACAGTAAAGCAAGCAAGGGTTGACAAAAATTATGTTACCATCTGTGATATCCACCATTTGACAATCCATATCTTTCTCCTTTCCCTTTCCCTTGTCTCTTCCTACCGTCGGAACTGGATTTAGCCACTGAGCGTACTCGAGGACATCTTCACCGACAGTCAATCCCACATGAGATCCTCCCACAAGGTATTCATCCACGGATGGAACCGTCCCCGTCCTAGCAATGTCTTTCAACCATGCCAAGGAAATGACCGGAATGCGCCACTCCAACGCCTTGTTGAACTTGGTACCCGCCCCATTGGGGCAAAGAAGATGCGTCGAACGGCGAGAGAATGTCGGCTCAAGAGTTATCCCTGGGTACGAGCGTGATGGTGACCATTAGGTATGGAGAAAACGAGGGGAGAACGAACCGACCGCCCTAACGAGACGTCGATCCAACACAGCTCGGACTGATCCAGACTAGATAAGCTTAGTTTAATCTTTTCTGAGTCTATACCCATGCGCAGGTGATCAATCAAAGAATAAAGTGTATTTGACGGCGACATACCGGGCACCGGGGTCGTGATCCTAAGTGGAGTGAAGGATATATTTTCGTCTGGTTCCCTTATTCGCTCGTGGAATACAGAATGTTCCAACCAGCATTCCGTTCTGTACTTGGCCCGTATACAATCGTCAATTTCGTCACGATACAGTTTGCTTCCACTAGTGTAGGACATCCCCAGGGTGATTAACAGAAAGGTTTAAATCAAGGAACGGCGAAAATTTGGGCTGGGAACACACCATATCAATCTCACAATAATAAAACTCGATTCTCCGGTATCATTGTCCGTCACGACACCACCACCGTTTTCAATTGCGAGTCGGACGTTCGGACAACGCGCCTCACCAGGAAGACGAAAACTGCACCCAGAGAAGAGACTTGGGACGGGTGCATGTCCTCGTTGAACAAGATAAGACGGATCCCTGCCTTCTGCTTCACCGGGGCAAACCAACGGACACGTCATGTTCCGCCGAAACGGCACTCTCTTTCACAAGAACTGGGGCAAATGAGTTTGCTCGTCTAAAGGACGATATGACACTCTCTTTCTCCCTTTTTTTGCCATGTTGGACCCCAATTCCGGTACGATTGGTCACGTTCGGCCGGATAAGTGGTCGTGTCGGCGTCGAAGGCGGTGACTGCGTAACCTGTGACTTGGAAGGACTCCAGACGAGCTTTCCGGCAGTAAGTTCAAATCCTCGAGGTTTGAGAAGACTTTGCCAAAGTTGCAGGGTCACAGAGGGAACTGGTTTGTCGATGACCGCCATTTCCTCTTCCTCGCCGTCGATTTGAAGGTAATTTATGACAGAAAAGCCGCCAGCAGGGACAACAACCTTTGATTGCTTGAGATGATCAACACCATTTACTGGCACATCGGAATTCGTGTGGGAGCCTGGGGCTGAGCTTCGAGCAGGAAGCGAAGAAGGAGGATCTAGATAATGATACGTATTCAAGGACCACGAAGGACTAGGCGGAACAGGTACCCACTGTCTTGTAGGGATTTTCGTTCTGGTCTGGGTCGATTTACTTGATACTTTCTTTCGTCGAACCTACCTTTTAAGAGGGTATCAGGGAAGAGGAAAACGGAGAGTTGGCCCACCGCCAAATTCGAGACAGTCCCAGAACCACTCCTCCCAAACGAGGTGAATGTGTGCCTCTTTGCGCTTATTAAACTTTTCGGCATACTTCATCTTGACGGTTTCTGTGTCGCCTGAGCACAGAAGATGGGTGACCCTGACAGGCCGCTCAAGGTTTTTGAGGTAAATTCCCCGATGATCTGTCAATAGACGGTGTATCTCGGTGCGTCGTCGGACGTCTTCGATGCCAGATAGGGATAATACGACGCCTGAGAATATGGGTAGTCGATACTTGGTTATGCCCTGTGGCGGTGGGTGAGCCCGACGAGACCGACGAAAGGGAAACCTCGCACTTGCGCCATGTCGACGTCGTCACCACGTAACCAAATGGTGTGCCTCTGTAATCCAGTCTGGAATCATGATGGGTATCTTGCGCTCGAGGGCACACTGCGAAGGTGAGTGGCGACGAAGACTTGTGAGTCAAGGAGACGCACCAAGTACTTGGCACCCCCGTGCGAGTCGGCGATCAAATGGGTGACGCGGTCGGTGAAGTCGCTAGTGGAGACTGCACCGAGCTCAAATGCCAATTTAAACAAGGTCGGCTGAAGGAAGCAGTCAGGCGAGGCACCGAGTCCGGATGGAGAGACGGACCTTGTCCATTGTTCCTGTCGCACAGATGGTGACGCCTCTGAAGGGTCTCGGACAAAGGTCAACCATGCTCGCATTGGGAGGCGCGTCGGAAGAGTCTGAGAGATGGTCGCAAGACGCGTCGAGCACGCGGGTGGTAGGTGGTGGTGGTCGAAGTTTGACATTTGGGAACCTGCGTGAGAGTCGTCAACGTGTTGAAGACGTGCAAATTATGGACCGACCTTGTGTGACTTGTTTCTGTTGACGCGTCGCATCGGACTCCATCCGCAACGTCAAGTCCCTCGTCAAGATGGTCAGTCCAGGCAACGCTTTGCTGAGTTACCTTCTCAGTAGGCTCACGCCTTGATACTCTAGCCCGCAGCAACGAGGACTCCCTCTACGAAACACAAATTCATCATCGACTACTCTCGACCCGCCGCTGACGGTGTCTTCGATGGTGCTGACTTTGAAAAATTTCTCCACGATCGCACCAAGGTCGATGGTAAGATTGGCCAACTCGGCGACAATGTCAAGATAACACGCGAAGGTAGGGTGTCGCACCACACACTACGACTGACCAGCTGACCGCTTTTCTAGCAAGCAACAAAATCACCGTCACGTCCAACGTTCCTTTCTCAAAACAATACCTCAAGTACTTGACGAAAAAGTTTTTGAAAAAGAACGCTTTGCGAGATTGGATTCGGGTCGTCGCCATCTGCAAAAGACGTTTATCAACTCCGATTCTACAATATCGCGTATGTGTCCAGTTCGCTATTCTGTTGGCTTTCTGCTTACGGTCATCAACGCGCAGCCGTGATGGGGATGATGAGGACGAGGAGTGATCGTGATCTAACAGTCGGTTTACCACCTGTATTCTGTTCCACTCTGGCAATACGATACATGTTCAAAAAATCCTAGTGAATCTACTTTCTGTAATATTGTAATGACAGCCACTAGCTAAGGTACCTGAGATTTTATTGTCCACTACCAGCTATAAATGCCAGGATCATCTTATCAACACCTTCGTGCTCACGGTCGCGGGCTGCTCCGTCCCGTTTTCTAATTTTGTCCTACCCAACGCGACCATCGCCAGCTTGTGCCATTGGATTTGGGACTCTGTCAAAGGTTTCCCTCGAAATTGTTGTGCCAAAATGTTGCTCAGTTGGGTCCGCAGAATCTTCATGGCTATGTTAGCTCTCGGCGTCAGGCGATACTTGACTTTTCGATCTACGATCGCCGTGTCCGACATGAGCTGTAAAGTCTCATCAACAAACCTGCGTTGCAGTTCGTAACAAAGACGCACCTTGAAGTCACACTCCCCACACAGCAACAGTATGGCGCAGTCTCCCAAACATACATCTTCTTCGACTGCCTAAACCTTCATGAGTACGTTGGCCGACGGTATGCTGTACTGCGACGTACATGAGAGTGAAGTAAACCAGATAGTTGGTACCCATGTCTTTGGGTTTTGCCCGGAAATTGACGGATGATGGATGGAAAAAGGCCGCTTGATTGTTCCAGAATGTGCGCATTTGATGGCTACTCGTATCAATAAGTTTTGGGTACAGCCCCGAAAGCAAAGCAGCATGGACAATGGCAAGATTATTACTGTTGCTGTCCAGTTCGGGAGGAACCGCAACAAACCGAAATCTATTGCGTCCAAACCGCGCACTGGAGAGCACGATGAGCGTTTTGTCATAAATGGACGCTCGGGGCCCACCGATTCAGCTCTTTCACAAATTACGTGTCCACGCAGACGAAGGAAGGATCGACCAAATAGCTGTAACAGTAATGTCAGAAGAATGAAATCCATAGAACGCATATTCCAACCCCAGGAATTGCTGACGCAGTTCTTCAATCTGCAAGAGATTCTCATGACTGAGGAAGTTCTTTCGACAGAATTTGTACGCGAGTCCTTGGTTAGCCGACCTCTGCCAAGCCGCAAACGCGACGTGAATCGTCATAAGGTCTGAGTTATCTGCGCAGTTCCATGTAGAACGTGAAGGGTTAGGAGATATAGCACCACCCACTGATGCGGAATGAACTCTTTGCCCGATCAGCTTCATCTTCCATGCCGAAGGGCGTTACAAATGGTGATTTTGAGCTTAATGCTGCCGCGATGGTCAACGCGGGATCAAGACAACGAAACACGACGGCTATCAGGAGGAGTTTGTCGAGGTGGACATCCGTCGGTAGCTTGCTAAGTAGCCTACCCATTGGAGTAATATCTTCGGTGGGTGTCAGAGCCCGCACCTAGACGAATTTAGTTCTCCGTGCAGATTTCATCGAATTTCGTACCTCAACCAAGGCTGCGATGGCTCTCTGGACATTTATTGGCGACGGGTGGTCCAATGCACGGCAAAGTGCATCTTCGATCGACGATCCAATCTTTATCTTCATGGTCTTGATGCGCAAGGCGAGATCAGATAGACTCAATCGCATCATTTCCGGAGGACGATAGTCGGTGAGCTGCGCATGATCGTCAAGTCAAATTCTACGAAGCATTGGAATCAACTTGCTTGGGTGTCATGACGCCGTTTGGTGAACAGATGGAAGCACATTTCATGTTGGACCCGGCCGGCTCTACCTCTTCGTTGGGCAGCATTACTCCTGGCTGCAAACATTTCCACCAAGCGGCTCAATTGACGCTTTTCATCGAACCTGAGGAGCTGTTAATCCTGTGCCAATGTAGTAGCATAAGGCGCATACATGATCTCTCTCTGCTTGCCGGTGTCAATGACGCAAGTGATATCAGGGATCGTGATGCTTGTCTCTGCAATGTTTGTTGCTGAGAATGGGGATCAGTTGATGCCATCAGTTCAACAATATGCTAGACTACCAATGACGATCTTCCTCATCCCGGATGGAGGAAGGTCAAACACAGCATTTTGATTCTCGCTTGAAAGAGTGGAATGCAACGGGTAGATACGGAACATTGATCCTTGCCCAAATGAGCGGTGATCTGAAAGAATGTCGTTCATTCGGCGGATTTCGGCAAGCCCAGGCATGAAAATCAAGATCGCGGAAGAAAACGTGACTAGTGACCGATTTTTAAAGCACAAGGTTTCGAGTAGCCGAACAATGAGATCGTAAGGGATTGTACGCTCGTCGAGGAGTTCGACCGTCCGTTCCGTCAAAGGAGAATAGCGCTTTTCCAATGAGATCGGCATTTTCACATTAGACTCGCCTTCGACTAATGTCACATCTTCATCTTCGTCGATCACCGTGGATTCGTCCCAGTCCGCACGGTTCTTTCTTTGGTTAAACTTTCTATCTCCTAGAGAAATGCAAGTGAATTTCTTATCCTGGGAAGTAACACGAAACCCACGTCGTCGCTTCGCGTAAGGCGAGTCCTCAGATAATGACCAACCAGTACGTTCAATGGCATCCTCGAGGTACAGGACGTCTACAGGGAAAGTCCGACCCGGGACATGGATTACCGGGCACCCACCGAAAAAAATTGACATCTTCTCCGAATCCACCGTCGCGGACATGAGGATTACCCTGTTGAGACACCTGAGGATTGGAGTGGCATAGAAAGCACAATCTCGTACCTTATATCAGGGCGTAGCGGTAACAGAGACTTGAGAACAACCAGAAGAAAATCCGACTCAATAGTACGATCATGGACTTCATCGATGATTATGTGCTAGTTTCGTTCCATTGCGCTGTTCTGCCATACAGGATAAGATGAAGAGATAGATCATGCTTACCGTCACCTCATCAAACGCTGTACCTTGGTCACCACGTCCAGAACCGCGTTCCAGCATTCTTAGCGCGATGCCGGTGGTGATGTAGGTCAAGCGTGTATTCTTCGAAGTATTGCTCTCCAAACGAATGGCGAATCCAACGAGAGAACTCATAGTGCCGACGGCCCCAGGGGAATCTCCCAATTCACGCGAGACACGCTGGGCGAGCGAAACTGCAGAAATGCGACGAGGCTCCGTGCAATATATCTTGCAAGGCTGTCCGCGCGAGATATAGTCTTCTAAAACGAAAGCAGGCACTTGAGTGGACTTCCCGCTGCGATGAACGTCAGTGACAATGTCGGACTTGCGTGCCCGGTCCTCACCATCCCGTCTCACCACAGAGCACAAGGACTTGCGTATTTTGTAACGTAGAGATGATGTCTTCGCGATATTTTGCTATGGGTAGGGAGTTCCGATGAACCTGATGTATCCAGCGTAAATGTACTACTAACGAGCATTTCTTGATAGGCTGGCCTTGCCTGACGCGATTTGAAGTCTATAATGAGTTGTTCATAATTTGCTTCGATGTTTCGCGTGAGAGTTGGCGTCTGATAGACGCCTTTCGTCTCCGAAACCGATCCAGAGGTTGCCTCTCTCGCCTATTAGAATCAAGTTCAAAGTTGTCGGAAGCAAGAACTTGAAGGTAACTCACGTCCGCATCTGGACTGATCTTTTCGTCAGAAATACTCCCTAACTTGGCCCGAGTCTCTCGGTTTATATGTCCTTCCCGAACTTTCCTATCTGCTTCTAATTCCTCCCACAGATCTCTAAAAACTGGAGGGAATGATCTAAAGAACGTGTTGCCAACAGGGCTGCTCATCAGTCCGGTAGCAAAACCTTCCGTAGAAGGGAACGAAAGTGCGTGGAGCGCGACCGTAGCGATGTAATGTTCTGCTTGGGATTCTTCGCGACAAGCAACGTCTTCCATCTTCCACTCGTCCACTTTACGGCCACACCACGATACACGCACTCCAGAGCGCTTGGCGCGGCTACGCCCAAATAGGCTGTTAAACGTGACAGCAGCGTATCGGTCGAGTTTGTATACGTATTCCGAGAGCACGGCCTGCGGTAGCTTCACTCCGCTCTGCTTCTGGAACTGCATATCTCTGATGGAAATCGTTGTTCCCCCGGGGCCTGAAACTTCGGATGGTTCATCCAGAAGTTCAAGCAGCCCTCCGGAAGATTCGTCATCCTCTGCGTCAAACAGGTCAGGCTTCTGTTCTGGTGCCGGGGGTGCTGTGGTAGTCGCTGGAGCATTGGTGCTTTGGGGGATATTCGGCCGAGAAGGTTGCAGGGACCCGCGAACCTTCGCCTCAAGGAATTGTGCATCCACCTTTTCGAGTTCAGAGCGATACAGTAGTTCGGCATCCCTCTCATCAAAGAAGTAGTGGGACTTCACAGTCCGCAATTGTTCTTCCAAAAGACGTGTGCCATCTACTTTCTGTCCTTGAGACACGTTGCTCCTCTTGAGATTTATAAGGTCCAATTTTATTCGAGAGTATTCCGCGGTAGGATCGTCGATTTCTGGAGAGATTAACTTTGATGCATTTTTCCTCGAGTTGGCACTGGTCGACGATCCTTCCAGGAGCGACGTTTGGTTCCTGTTGGAAGGATGCTGCAACGAAAGAACGGGAGGCGTGTTCGTCCCCGTGTTTATGGAATTCGAGGATTCTGGTTCGGGTGACTTGGGTGGGGATTCCTGCAAGTGGATTCCGACGTCAGGGGTATTGCTTGATTTGCGTAAATCGTCGGAGGCTTCATCTGGGAAACGCGCATGGATTCAAGCTCTTTGCAAATCAGAATTCGAGACAACGCACTCGTTTCGACTTCGTGAGCGGGGCAATGCACAACGAGCTATTAGTAGAACGTGAGTATTAGACACGATCGCCGCCACGCTGGACTCACCCAATCCAAGGCTTCGTCAAGCTCGATGCCTGAAATAGCGCCCAGACACCGTAGTACCCAATCTTCGGCAAACCCAAGTCTGCGTAGAATGCCATATGTCATTGCGAGACGAGTCGTAGCTTTCTCCTTTGTGTGGTCGACGTAGTGGCGCACTAGAAGGGAATGAGTTGAAGCATACTACGTAGTATGGAAATGAAGTCAAAGACCGACCCCTGGAGGTTTCTTCCTGAGAGTGAAGACCCAAGATCTCTTCAACCAGCGTAGGATCGACTTCTACATTGATAAACAATTCTGCGGAAATACGTTTATCCACCTCGATCGCCTGGTTTTCAAGGTGAGAATCTACTATGAAGCAGGCAGAGGGTGGCAGAAAACACGAGCCTTGATGGTCCTTGATATCTTTTTCTCTGTTTTCTCTTGGTATTTGTCGACCATGACCTGCAGAAGCTGTAGTTCATCTTGTTCAGCACCGGTCAAGTTCTCTGAGCCTGGTAGACCGCCTCTAGAACCGGCTTGATCTGCCAAAGCCTCAGTGGCTTCGGTCGACAAACCATCAGAGGGTGGCGCTTCGTCGTTGGCAGGTGCCACAACCTCCTCTGCCTGGACGGCTTTCTTGGGAATAGATGTGGTTGCGAAACCACGATTAACGCTGGACTTCAACTGCGGTGTTTCAAGTTAGTGTCAGTGTGTACATCGTCTTTATGAGTACCACACCGCGAGTAAACCCACCACGGGTAGTATGGGTACTGGTTGGAAAATCGGAACCAGCGGGCACAGGTACGGGGTCTGTCGCGGGTAGTTCTATTGCAGTCTTGTAATCACGAACAAACTCTAATTTGTGCCCGAAGTCTCGTAGTCACGAACAGCATTTCTAAAGATGTGAGATGGTAAAGCCTTTTTTTTCTCCGTCGTGCCAGCAACCGGGACTCGAGCAGCAACACTAGCGTAACTATTTAATAGTCACGTTCATGTGTTCAAGACATAGTACATACCATCCGTTTCTGTAGATCCGTTCCAAAAGCTTGTCGAGCAGCTTATATTCAGCTGTTTCTTTCGCGAAGTCGTCGAGAGATCCCAAATGGCTGTCGTAGATAGGGAAGTAATCATCCTCGGTGAAATGAATCAAAGTGCATGTGCCATTTGCCCACTCATCAATCGCACAGTGGATCTAGAGCAATCATATCAGAGAGATGTCAGTCTTATTGGGAATACTTACCGCTGCCGCCACAAGCGCAAGGCCGACTCGAGGAAATGGTCGGTAATACTTAGCCCACTTAACGCCTTCGTCGCTCTTGGACTTGAACAATACTTCATTAATTACTCGTTGAATTACCATGCTCTCGTATGGGCCTGTATGTTCATCGACATTTGCACCGCGCATCTTAAAACGTGGTTATAGAATGGTCATCGACACCACTTAGTCGAAAGAGTCCAACGTACGTGGAAAATGTAAGCAGAGTCTGCTAGGAGCTCTGTTACAAGCTTCCTGTTCCTTTCGATCACTGACTGACTGGCGCTGACTTCAAAGCCGAACATGAGGGGCACGCTCGCACGTGCCCTGGTCTTGAACTGTCCACGGAGTTGAGACCCGCGTAGCGATATCTACCCACCTGGCAGTTAGTTCCGTGCGCTACTAGCAGGCAGATTGCACGTACGATATAGATGATATCGGCAGTAATCGGGATGGACTTGTGGTGCTGGGTACATGCCAATGTCCATGCCCCTTTGGCCCAATCCCGTTCGTCGTCCGCTGATGGGTAAGCATTCTCTGACAGCAATAACGCACGGTAAATCTCGATGGCGGTTGCAATGATTGCTTGATGCTCGCGATCTAAATCCTTCACCTTGGGACGACTCTTGCTCTTGCCTGCCATGTCGGTGGTCTTTGCGCTCTGAGATGGAGGCATGCTCTGACGAAGCTTCTCAGTAGGTGTCAACTGCTCTCGTGGCTCGTCGTCGTCGCTTAGGACCTGTGCACGGCGGAGACGCTTTCTGGGAACTTGCTCGCCGGCTGAGTCGTTTTCAAAAAAAGCCTCGTTATGTGGCATTGAGCGGCCGGAGATGGTTCCGAAGTTGTCAGCGGAGGAAGAGTGGTTCTCGTGAAATGTGCTGGGATCATCTGCCTTGGCTGGCCTGCTAATGTAGTTGTAGTATACAATAATGATGAGATGTACGATCACTTACTCTTCACTGAATCCTCGTGTACAATGACCTCCATACTCGGCATCAAGGTCTTCATCGGCCACATCTTCGTCGTCACTGTCGAGATAGTACCTCTTGCCCATCGCTTGTTCTCCGAGTCCGGGCGATTTCGTAATTCCCCCGCGATGCGCTTTCTGCGAACACAAGATATGAGAGCAAATAAATAGCCACAAAAACTGTTTTGACTTACGCTCGATTGGCCAGTAAGCTTACCCACAATTGGAGGGACACCGCCCGTACGTGCAACCAATCTGGTGCCCGCCAATGGAGCGCCAACAGACCTAGACGAAAACTGATTGGGTTGTAGTTAGCATTCAAGGAATAGCATACAAATTCTACCTACCGCGCTATCAGGAGGAAGTGATGGTGGATCACAACTATCACCTTGCCTTGCACTATCAGTTTGTTGTGTGATCGGACGAGCTGCCTTGGTAAGTTGGTCCCGCTTGCGTGTTCGTTCTTCACGACGCCTTTCCTTCCGAAATGCCAGCTGCTCGGTTGCTAACTTGGCCTGCTCTCTTTCTTCTGTAGTAACCGGAGTTAAAAATCAAGAGACTTCAACGCCTTTGTACAATACCTAGTAGGGCTTGGACCTTCTCGCTGGGGCGAGAAACACGAGCTGAACGCGGCTGAATAGACGGTATGTTCTCAAGAGCGCGGGGCATTGGGTCGGAGGGTTGGTTGGGAACCTGGAGAACGAGAGTCAGGAATAACGACCGAAATATATGCGGTTCCGCTCTGACTCATCCGCGAGATCCACATGTCTGCAAACAGCTAAGTTCAAAGAAGATTAAAGTGTGAAATCAATAGAACTCAGATCAGTGGGTTGGAGCGACTGGTCATGACAGCTCGGCTACACCGTGGACAAAACTGCTGAGTTCTACGACAGACAATGAGTCCCATTACTTACGTACCTAATCAAATTATTGGCTCTCTTTATTTATAGTACTAGTAGCAGTCAAGTCACAGAACCAGTCCAGTCCAGGACACAAACCGTTATCAGTACATAAAAGTCAATACACCGATTATTCGTTTTCGAGGCGCTTCGAGGCCGAGATGTATGATTCTGCAGCTCAGAGCAAATATCGGGGTCGACCGGAACCTGGTCCGGAAGGAGGCAAACTTTGCCTCTTTATAGCGAGGACCCTGCGACGACTCGGACTCTGTAATGAGACGGTGACAACGTCACCAGTAGGCTCTCTTCCTCGGATACCAACGGATGGCAGGGCTGAGGAGTGGGACAGCTTCGCAGACCGTTAGCATCGCAACTACTGATAGCAGTGACTCTTCTGCAGAACGAAACTACAAGGACGATAACGGAAAACGGCCCGTCATATGTGAAATAGCAGAGACTGAAAGACATTACGTCAAGGGACTACAGAAACTCGTCGAGCCCAGCGCTCCCTCAGTTAACCTGATTACCGATGTAAGTTCTAGCAAAGAAAGTGTCATCCTGCATCAGAGAGGAAAATCGTCTTCAGTGGTATTGATGCCCTGCTTTCTAAAGAATCCTCTCTATTAAAGCACCCTGCTGAAGGGGAAAGAACTGGACGTTGGATGGCCAACTATCTATCGAGGTAATAAATGGTGTTGCAGCGAGGGATTTGGTCACGGTCGCTGTCTCTCGAGGAGTGCGCAAACACAATGTTTCCATCAGCGGAAGCTGACTCCGAAGATGTCCACAAGTTACGTACTGCAACCAATAGGTGTGTCGGCGAATTGCAGCACCGTTTTGTTGATGATATCATCGGGGAGTGAGTTGATCAGGGTGGAGCGAATGTGCCACTTGTTTCCGGCTGCGTCCGCGTGCCATCAATCATCCCTTCTGCATTGAAGGTGGGCGTTAATGACGTACCATTGCCTCTCAGCACTTGTGCAATACTGTCTTGTTGATTCAGGAAGGATTTCTCGTCTACTTCGTTTAGCAAGCGACGTTCACCGTCCCAAGACGAGATGGCCTGAAGAAATTCTTGCCCCTTGACTTTAGGCTCGACGTAGCATATTTGGATGACGACGAGGGAGTCTTGACCAGCAGGTTCCGCAGTGAGGACAACATTTGCATAGAGTTCGCGTGGTGCACCCTTCACACAGTCACGGAAGTGGTTGATGAGAGATGGCGCAGTTGCTCAGTGAAAACGACTATGGATAAAGAATTAGTCAGTGAATAAAACCACAATCAGTGTCGGTAATACTCACTATACGAGACTGTCAGCGAACACCACAGGAACAGGGAAGGCTTTGGCTTTATATCGTGTAACGACACCGAAAGCCGGACCTGCTCCGCGAAGCGCCCATCAGAGATCTAAGTTACCGTCAGTGGCCTGAACCAACACAACAACGGGATGGACTAGCCTGGATTTCCTTTTTCGCTGGCGATCACGATGCGCCCATCTGCAAGCACCACCTCAGCCTCGACCACGTTGTCAATGCTTAGTTCGCGAAGACGACCAAGGAAGCCGAAACCTCCAAGGAGCATGACAGCAGAACCGGCTGGATGAGCGGCGCTGGAAATTAGGCATTCAGTCATGATGATCCTCCTGACATTTCGGGCAAGACGGTACGTACAAAGGGATGTAATATGGCACAGCGCTACGTCCGCCTGACAAGGATTGCGCTTCCAAGGGGCTGGCGGCACAAAATTGATCAACTTCCTTTTGCCTCATTCCTGCATCAAAGGTAACATAAGCATGCGAGTGAATAGAGGTTGCGTAGGTGAGCATGTTCGGTTCGGAGGCGAGGAATGCGGGAGAAGCAAACATTGAACCGGGTAATTGCCGCACAAGTCGGGACGTCGAAGGCGAGGGCGGAGGATCCTAGATTGGGCCATCGTCGAGGTACCCAAACGGATCTGCAGCTACTGAGGGGGAGCACACGAGGGGCTGGGAAGAAGGAAGGGGGAGAAATCCCGGTGGAACGGTCGCTGACTGGTTGGTAGCACTGCCAGGCGGTAATTTCCAAACAACGTCACTAGGTACCGTAGAGCTGAGAGCGGCCTGCGACGTAGTGCCCAGTACTGGCACACAGTTCCCCTCGCTGTTTTTCACGTAGTTGAATTCGCTGAGAACAAAGACGTGGTAAATGGTTGTCCTAGTGAAATTGTAGGGGATTCGACGACTTACCACTCGAAGTCGTCTGCCGAACAGGCGCAAATATGGACGATCTCGGGTGCGGCTTTGCTGTCTTGCCAACGACGCAATTGGCGTCGCGTTTACGGCGTTCGTACAATGTCTGCAGCAGACGCATTCATTGTTGCAGTGAAAACACACAATGCAGGAACGTACCTGGCGGCCAAATAGACACGCCTCTGTTATGCCCTCGCTAAGACTCCATAATTCAAAGTCATCGCGGCTCGGATCAGCTCGGTCCAACACACCTAAACGAAGAACCATCAGTCCACGCAAAGACAACCTCGAGCGAACCTACATTGTCGGCGGGTCAAGGACGTAAAGTTGATATGCACGATCGCCGACGCTGCAGAACCTGGCGCATACCCGAGGAGCATAAATTTCCTGCTCGTATCCTCGGGCACAGAAACGATGGTGTTGATCATCAGCTTGTCGTTGCCGAGCTTGTACTCCCGCCACGTGATACCCTCGTCCGTGGTGACCAAGATGTGGTCCGTCGGCTCCTCGTCGTTGACGATCAAGATGATCGACCCCGAGTCGCCAAACTCCCAGAGGTAGGCATCCTTGTGGACCTCTATGGCCCAACGTTCGGCTGATATCAAACCTGCGGCGTATCCTGCGAGAGACAGCTTAACTGACGCCGACCATCAGGAGCAGAAAAAATCTCGTACCTATCTCGGTCAGTCTCGTGTCTGCATTATCGCATCGAACTGTCATGCGATACTCGGAACGAGAGGTAAACAATCGGTCTATAACTCCGCATTTAGTGTAAGCCGGGGCCGCTAGCGCCGCTGCGTACACCGTTCCTCTGCTCCTTTGGTCACGAGGTCGTCAGTCGTTACGCCCGTGTATCCGTCTGCGCGGGTGGTGGACAGCGGCGGGGGGTTTCGTGCCGCAAGGCCTGCGTTGGTACCAGCAACGAAACCTTGTGCTGCGGCTTCCTCGTACCCTGTAGTCCCGTTGATCTGTCCGGCGAGGAAAAGGCCCTAGACAAAAGATAAGTGACGGAAAAAGTATTCTGGAGATGACATACTTGAATCCTTTTGGTCTCGAGCGATGCTGTAGGTTGTGTTAGGAATGCAAAGATGCAAGACAATATTATGACTCACGCAGGAGTTCCCGAGGATCAATGTGATCGTATTCAACTCCGTGAGCAGGTCGAACCATGCCAACATTTTCTAGTCCAGGAACGGTCTTACAACTCTTCAGGCATGGAGCACGATATGTCTTTAGGGTATATCAGGTCTGTACTAAGCTTAGTAGCGTGTGACCTTCTGCCGTGGTTGCATCTACTTAACCTGAATCGTAACCTTCGGGTTTTAACCAGACGGTATGATTGTCCTTGTGTCCAAATCGAGAAACTTTGGCCTCGAGTGAAGGACGATAACGTGGGCCTGACAACGTGTGAACGAAGGATGAAGGCACTCGCTGGATAATGACCTACCCTTCTTAGTTTCTTGTATCTGAACGCTCAAATGCATGCTCTCCTTGACTAGTTGTTGGGTTTCAGGGGGGGGGGGGGTATAAGTCTTTTAATACTTGACCTGGTTATGCTAACAGGAACGGGCGTCAGATCTCCGACATTGGAATGGGTGAGAGAAATTACACTTCGTTACTATACCGTACAATAACTTCGGCGGTCATGCTGTTTCGGCAGTCACACATGGTCACACCGTCAGAAAGCACATGTTACGCGGCAACCGTGACGATTCAGCGTGACTACCACTGTTTTTACATCTTCCTCATTTCTGCTTCGTTTGAACCCGTTTGAGCTCGGAAACCTTCAGAATACATATTAGATCTAATGTAGTGGTTTGAATGATGAGAAATGTGTGTATAATTGTGTATTCTATGAAAGTGCCGAAACAACATGACTGCCGAAGTTATTGTACGGTATAGTATATACTCTACAGTTTAAAAATGAGAACGGGTGCGGTGGGTCGTCAACCTCTTGTTTTTTCTAGCTGACTGAAGTCAATCGTGTTTTTGTCAAGTCGTGCAGGGGGTCCAGTTTGTAAGCGCCCGAGCTGAAAACCAGCTGCGCGCAACGAAGCAGACAGGCCAATGGCCGGTGTATCATTCATTCGGCCAGCTGGGAAACGCTTCATTCCTGGACTAGTATCGGTACCTGAGATGCGTGCTACAGATCAGGGCACGCACCGATGTGTATCTCACCCGACAGGAATGTACCCATGCAGATGACGATCTGAGAACATGGAATGACGTCCCCAGATTCTGTCATTCTAAAATTAGTGTTCATTTTCCATAAAGTTGAACTGGGTTTCAACCTGGTCGAACACCTGTCACGGTACCCCAAACTGTACCAGAGCTGGATGAAGCTGTCTGATGGTCAAAAACAAGGTCCGACACACTAGCAGTTCGAACATCTATATCAGGATAGTTGGATATGATGTCCTGCATATGTCGCTTGTACAAATTGCGGTCGACTTGTGCTCGAGGGCCCTATAAGTGTGTGGATCGTGGAACGTATTGATACGCAGCTATTATTGACTCACCGAAACCGCAGCCCCCTTGGACCTGTTCAACATGTGGAACTGTATCCCAGCCTTGTCTGAAAAAGGAGAACAGTTAGAATCTGAGTGATCATTCGACTCACACTATAGCCCACCTGTGACCTTGCCCATGACGCCATCCAGTGCGTCCACCTCTCTAACTAACGTCCTTTTGCCGACGCCTCCAATGGATGGGTTACATGAAAGCTCTCCAATCGTGTCGAGTTTCTGCGTGATTAGCAATGTTCGTGCACCCGCTCGCGCGGCCCCAGTCGCGGTTTCACAGCCTGCATGACCACCACCGATGATACATACTACCATCGCGTCAGGCCATATCGAATGTCTAGAACGTCAATGCAGTCATACCCTCATACCGCTCTTGCGCGGGAAAAGCAGACTCGAGGCTGAAGCTTCTCACGTTCTTGTTCTTCGGTCGGTTGCTCTTGGCTAGGAATGGGTGTTTCTGAGGAACCGGGCTTGAAAGACATGAAGGGAATCGAGTAAGGGAAAAAGAGCTGAATCGAGAGGATGCGGCGGGGGGAATTGCGATCCTGCTTCAAAGTCCGTCGAGCGATTGCCAGTAGGGCAACCTGCTAGTGTGACGCATTTTGGATGTAGCCTATACAAGACAGCGGACCATCGTAGCGACCCGAGGATAGTGAATATAACCCAATATACCGCCCTTGCAAAACTTCCGCTCACATTCCACCAAACCAGCGGCATCCCTGAGGCGAGACGGCGCCGCATCACCGTGTTCAGCGGAGATGTGTTCAGCCCCCTCCCTACCAGAGAGCGCCATAATTTGAATGAGGAACATATTTTACTGAACAATCTCCTCACTGACGTCGCGTGCTACTATAGAAATCATGGTCAGTCAATCTCTTCGTCGTCCGCCCGGGCCGACCGTTCACCCTGCAAAGAAGTTAGTCAACCTCTCTCAGTGCACACTTCCCCGGTTTGCTGACGAATGCAGTGGCCGCGGCCAAAGAACACACCTCGTGCTCGAACGGAATTTAAAAGGGTTAGTCTTGCTGGAACGTCGTCTCTAACCTTCCGTTTGTAATGATTTTGCTGATCGATTGTTACATTATTTTTGTGGCTTATTCTCAGCGACTGGCCGTCAAATTGTTAGCGTCTGCCTGCGGATTCCGTCTTTTTTGGATCCTGTGTCGGCAGCGGAACGCGTTCCCGATACACTCCGTTCCATACGCGGCGCAGATATCATCATCGCAATTACTCACACATCACGAGGAATACTTTTGCCTCGCAGAGATAAAGAGCTCGATTTGATTCTTGGAGGGTATGAACAGACGATGGGTGAATATTTGAAGGTAGTAATAATTCAACGTATAGCGTAGTGGACTGCATCATGGAAGGCGTGTTTGTGTCCCGAGTAGGATCCCAACGCATTGCATTTATGATCGATGACATTCACTATCGAACGGTATGACAATGCTCACGATAATCAGGCTCTTCATCGACCCACTTGTTCAAAGAAGAATTCCGCTCGGCCACGATACGTTGTTCCCACTGCCGGCCGACGAATCCCCAACTGGATCTCCGACTTATTGATCAATCGTTAGCACCGCAAGGAAAACGAAATCGCACGAGTACAACGAAGTAGCATACAATCATGCAAACGACAAGATGTTGCTTAATGAAGGAGATAAAGAAAGAGGTCGAAGAAGGCTTGTCGGGCGGCTGCTTGAAAGCTTGTTGTGGGGTCAGGACGCTCCCAGTATTCGTCGTCGCAATCGACAGGATAATTGAGGTCAAAACTGCAAGAAGAGGTGTCGGCCAAGAGACACTACACATTAACGAAAATAAAACTGGAGCTACCCTTCATCTTGGATTGTGCTCGGCCGGCCTAAGGACGTGCTCATCTGACGATCAAGCACAACAAGCACCCTACAATACGAATAAGCGGACGCCTCGACGAGAAAGATCGCCATGGATACCAAAACATCCTCTTCCATAGCTCACCTTCGACAGACCGTTTCTCGTCGTACAACTTGCGCCAGTGAGCGCCCATGTCCTGGGCTAGCTGAATACCCGACGATCGTCCAACACGCCTGCATAGCCGAGGTTCCTTGCAAGAACAGCACACGGCTGTTGACCACGAAGCCCCAACGAAAATAAAAAAGAGAAGCCTAGAGAGAAACGTAAGAGAAGACGCACGCAATGGCTCCATGGTCGATCCGCAGTCGACGCTGTGGAAGGTCTGTAAGTATGAAGGCCCGAGCAACGTCTTCCTCACCGTCTGCTCTTACTCAGAGTACCTCCATCTCGCCGAGTGCGCCACAACGTGCTGTCCATGTTATCCAAGAAACCGCGAGGATCTTCCGTGAAACGCGACGCGACCGCGCAAACGAGAAGATACACAGTCGCAAAAGAGGGATTACGTAAATGCACACCCTGGATGACCTTGCGCTCGAAGCTTGGGTGGTGCAAGAGAGGCGCCAACGAATTCATTTGCTCGAAGTAGATTTGCAGCAACCTCATACCTAGTTCCACATCCGAGAATGTGTATTCGGGCTCCTCGATGTGTCTCGCCACGAGTTCCCACTTGAAGAGAGGGAGAGATCATAAGTGCTTAACACCGCATGTCTCAGGCTTTTAGCAAAAACTATGGCCTCACCGGATATGGATTGTCCTCGATCGAACGGAAGAAATGCCCCCCATCGCCGTCGGTCCCAGCGACTTGTTTCTTCCAATAGATTGCCTTGCGAATGAGCATCACACCACTTGATATCCCGAAGAAGCAGTTTTGGAGACGGGTGATTCCCAAGCTCATCGACTTTAAACTATTGGAGAGGTATAGTGTGATGGTATCCTCATCGTCGGTCAGCACGAGATCCTTGATGGGGGTGTTCGCGTTCCGTATGTGGGTGCCCTAGAGGCATACATGGTATGCCCCGACGTAGAATCACCCACGTTGCTCTTCTGCAACGTCTCCCGATCTATCCAGTCACCACCTGGCTCGCGCGGGAAATCCGCATCCGGACAGACCTCTGTAATGCATACAGAGAAGGAAGCCTGAGGGAAGGATACGTTGATATTGCATGGCATAACGCCAGACCGATTGACAGGTGACCTACCTTTTGGAAAGGCTTTTCCATTTTCTTTAGACGATTCTCGGGACTCTCCACATATCTGGGGGTCGGGGAAAAAGGCTCGGATCAGCGGTGTAGAACGCAGAGCACAGGATAATAGCAACAACACACCCTTTCGGAAGACCACATTTCTATGAAATAGGACGGGACGGAGTCAATTGACGTTGGTGAAGAAACAAGCAAACGATAAGGAATAGGGACAGACCTTTGCCACCTCGATGTACGTACACTCTAGAATGTACGCAACGCGATTAGAACATCGGTTCCCTGGTATCTGACTTCTATCATCTTTTAACGTATGAAGTCAGCTAGAGGCGCACACGGAGAAAAAGGGCCCGAAGGTATAATGTATGCTTACATCGGACTGCTAGAGACAGGAATATTGCATGTATAACAGAAAGCGATAGCGTGAAGTTAGTAGTCGTCCTTCAGGCGCGCCTGATCACCGAGACAAAAGGGGGCCCGACTCTTCTTGCAGCGACAGGTATTACAAGCCCGTTGTACTCTCAGCTTCTTGCTGTCGGGTACCGCAGTCGAGCTGCCAGGGCTATCCCCATTATCGTTGTAGTCCTCTTCGGCAGAAGACATGGACCGCTGGCGTCACTGAGAAACGTATTCCGAGGTGCCATTGACAAAGCGCCACAATAGAGCTAACACGACGAGCCCTTGAAGGTAAGATATCGCAAATCGAAACAGTATTTGGGAGCAGTTCAGTGAGGGAGTTGCATGATGATGAGAAAGGCGGAAGCTGCACAGCCATCGTGACATGATGGGTGCCACAGTGTATTGTGCACGGATGTGGTGAAGTTGCTCCCTCCTCCCTTGTTCCGGGTGTAAATCTCTCTCGCAGGTATGTTATTTCCGACCTGTTACTGTAAACCACTCGCTTTCCGGAACTGACACACTCTTTCGAACGCAAGGCTTCCGTCAACATGCTCATTTATTACAAGAGGAATCGACAGATCGTCTCTTCAAGAGTGCATGATTTATCGCCTTGTAAGTTGACTCTGTTCTCTTTTCCTCCTTTTTGACCCTGCTGCACACCGAGACTCTCCCGAATGCCCTTTCCCGCAGTGCCCTGCATGCACTCCACACCCGAACGGAACGACGACTAGTAGATGCTCCATACACTGCAGAGGGCGTTCTCGTCGCCAAAAAAAGACTTCAACGCGCCCAAGCACGAAGGCCTGGATGTCTCGGTGCTCAACCTGGAAGTCATCAAGGTGATGCTGAGCCTGACCTGCAAGGGCCGTCAAGATCTATTGTTCACGGCAGTGGTACGTCGTTGAATGTATCAAGGTTGGTGATACTTGCTCATCGTGCGATTCACCTTCGTTTGTTCTTTGTGTATACTAGGTTGCACCTCCCAAACGACATTGTCCCCGCCACGCACAACGTGTGGCTCATCCCCTATGCCCGGGTCAACCTGGCGCTGGCGAAGATGATGACCGCCTCGCGGCTACCAGGAAGGCTACCGGAGAAAGGAGAGTGGTACGCCTGGAGAGTACAGACCCGGACTCCTTTGCAGGTGTTGGGAAGGGTTATCCTTGAAACACGAAATTTACAGCACCCTGGTGGGGTGCCCTTTGACAGACACGTGTATATGAGCACATTGCATACGGTCCATAATTTATGTGTTATATGCTAAGGATTTTCGTACATCTATGTGACACAACGGTTGGTGCGGTGGGGCTTTCTATTACTATTGACCAAAATATGTAATTATACATTCCAGACAGAACCCTTGTCCCGCTCTGCGTGTTTCGACGATCTGTTTTGAGAAAGTACTAAACAATACGATCGTATGTCGGGAACTAGAGCAGGGTAAACGGCATGGTCCTAGTCTTGCTACAGTCCGTTGGACCGTTAACATACACTCTGGCCTGCACGATAACTAGCTTGTTGAGTATCCCGAGCACCCCAACATCGTCCAACGACTTCGCTCCGTCGTCACTATGATGAATGTTGAAATCTAACTTACCTTCAACGCACGGATACCGGTGCGGCTGCATCACGAGGTCCGTCACATCCACAGCTCGAGATCGAGTCGAAACGCCTCGACAAGTATGTTGATCGCCCTCGTCGCGTTCAGGCGTCAGCCAGGAACATGCTTGATTTGTTCCTTGTGCGATCACTGGGTTGTACGATGCGGGCTGTGGGGCCTTGGCATTGGAAATGGTGTCAGTGTTAGTGGTATTAATATCGGGAGTTCGCTTATACCTTCCTTCCTCGTGGCCCGGGAACGAGCTGAGATCGAGAGGGCGAGGATGGTCCGTCGCGAGACGACTTTGGTTTGAAAGACCGGCTGGGCACGGTTTCGCACAAGGCCACGGTCAGGGACAGGAGGCAAGACGACGGGCAAGTAGATGATCGCTCTTAAGGGGAGTTGCTCGAGGCACCGTGGTGGGTGGTGGTATTATCATCAGTGGATGATCCAAGACCTGAATCAGGGTCAACACTACGAGGGTTCGAGTCTGAATCGATCTCATCAGCAGCAAACGAGCTGGGGAAGACCGGGTCGGAGGGAAAGAGTTGGAGTGACAGGAAACTTCACTGTCAGATATAGACCTAGCAAGTGCTGAACGCGAAAAATAGTACGCTGGCTGTAAGGGGGGCGGTGCTGGTGAGGGAGAGGAAGAGGATGGTTCACGTATGACGCGATTCGCCGCTTATTATCGCGCTGAAACTCTGAGCGGCGTGAGAAGAGGAATGAAGGCGGTTGAGACTCCAAAAGCAGGTGGTGACCAGTCTAGTTACGAAGGCAGTGGCGCGTCATTTTGCTCTTACACATTGTGGTCACGCTCGTGACATAAATGATAACTCCATCTCATGTGCAGTAAACAAAAGCGTTGCCAACCGGTGATGGCGGCCGATACCTCTCTTTGCGCCATAGCCAGCAAAGTCAGGTGCATCAGTACTTATGTGATCCCATTTCCACCAGACCGTATAATGTGATAGTGTTTCACATATCACCATGCTTGTCCGACGAATATCAGGCGAACTGATACGGTCCAGAGCCCGTCTGTCCGCAAACCGTCCATGCGTAGAGCTCTGAAGCCTCGTGGAACAGAGTCTGAGTTTGGATGGGAAACGGTATCCGAACGCCGACGAGAACTGCAGGGAAGGGAAAGCCCCGCCAAAATGCATGGTGGAGCCTATGACAGTGCTCCCGGAAGAGTGGAGCTGTTTTTTTTTTCATTTCAGAAAATGTGAACCGGTCAGTATCTGGGGATCATGGTAGCGAAATTCTGAGCACATCGCTTCATGCATGTCTGATTTGCGCAGCCATCGTCGAATGTGGCGAGCCCGGTAGAAAGGGCGTAGGTGAAGAAACGCAGACCGGAAAACAGTTAATCAGATTGGGCGTAAATGGAAAGAAGCCACATCTCGCCGGGTCAGGCATGAATATATGAATAGGGATGCCGTAGTATGAAAAAGAACCTCATCGGAGAATGACTCAGAGTGCCAATCAATGACTGGGAGACTGAACAACTCACGATGTGAAACGGTGGACAACCTAGATACGGTGCTACGACGGGAGACTAAACAAATGCCACGTAAGTACCTCGCAACCCGTAGTCGGACAAGCAAGTCAGCCGTGATCAGGTAAGAGCTGAGAGTAACCAGCTTTGGTACGCATGAATACTACGCAAAAAACCCTCGACGGACTCAGCGAATCTGCTGTTATAAACATCTGTTAGAAAGTCACGTTGACTTTTACACTTATAATCAGCGATGTTAAGGAGAGTGTTTTGCAAGGAGGCGTGGGATGAATTCAGCCGCGGTGCTTCAACTTATTCCGAGCCATGATTGAGCCCGACAACAGCTTTTGCACGGAGTCATCATGAACTTCGAGGACGAGTCCTGGAAGGGAGTAGCATAGAGCTCTGGTAAGTTACATCGGATCGAAAATGCTGTCGGTGCCTTTCAGAGTTGAGTGACGAGGAGAGGTTGCAATGAGGCACGACGTACATGTATGTAATGGAACAAGTGAGAACGGATACGGAAAAATCAGGACACTCGCGATTTCGTGTTAGTACATACGTCGGAAACGAGTCTCGCGACTGAAAGCGGATGGAGATCAGTGGATGCAAATAATGTTTGGCTGACAGAACCCTCCTACAGACTACAGGAGTCGGGGAAGTTTACAGCTTGGCATCATATTCCATCATATATGTACAGATGTTGCTTTTTCAATTGATAGATATAATGGAACAAAAAACAAGGTGTTTTGGAATCGGAGGCTTGCCGCTGCGCTGATACAAATATTCATAAATGTGCCGACGTGTTCAGAATGACATATGTAGGTAGCTGCTGACTCCTGAGATGAACGCCGTGAACCGTTCACGACTCGGAGGACATATGGTCTGGTGGTCGCTGACTTTAAATTACATTGACTCAATTACAGTCCCTGCTTCACAGGTATTTCGCACGTTGCGATGCAGCCCCCCGTCCTACTCCCGCTGGTCTCACCGACCCCACCCACACCTCCTTCATCGACTCTACTCGACGTCCCACCATCCCCACCACTGTCGAAGATACCCTCACGTCACAATCCTGGCCTGTTGCCACCAAATCCACCACCAAAACCGAAGGAGCAACCCGTTATATGTGGGCCATCGTCGACTCTACTCGACGCCCCACCATCCCCACCACTGTCGAAGATACCCTCACGTCACAATCCAAATCCACCACCAAAACCGAAGGAGCAACCCGTTATATGTGGGCCATTGTCGGCTATGATAATTGGACAGAAGCGCCGCCTGGTTGAAGCAGAAATTGAAGCAGAGGACGATGAGGTTTCGCCTCATAAAAAGGCTAAAACCCTGCTTACATCGGTCAGTATGTGTCATTCGTTATCAGGTGTATTGATTAGATGGGGTTATATGTAGGCATCGGTAAGGAGAAAGCCGGAGGTCGAGGATCTACACGCGAGGCGGGTGCTAGAGCTCGCACGAGCAACTCGTGCCACTTTTGCTGCGCACGTCCAGTATCAGCGTCTTCGCACGAAAGAACTCGAACTCATCCAGGCGATGGCCATAGACGACTCTGAGGAAGCGGAAGAAATGTTGAGAGAGGCTGAATTGCAAGCAGGTCACATCAAAGGTGCCTTGCATAATGGAGTGACCTTCGACACTGTAGACCGTATTGAACCATATGGCAGTGATGATAATTCCTCGGACGGTAGGGGTAGTTGTGTGCCCTTTTGCAAATTGGCTTCTCCTTCTCCCTCTATTGAAACTTCGTCTGATTTATAATTTTTACTTATGCTTATACCTGCTGTGAACGCTATGATTCATTCATATGTAATAACATAGTAGGGTTGACTGCGTGGCCGCTACAATTATGATGATGTTTTTCGTCGAGAGAATCGTCGTGGGAACGGTATCGTCGAGGCAGCAGGCGGCACTGGAAATCCCCGAGTACTGTAGCCTTCTGTATGGAGGCAACGCCCGGGGGTGCGTTACGGGGTACCCCTAACCCCGAGCTTAGCAACGCAGGCTGCGTTATGCGTTACGGTTGCCAATATTGGCAACGCGACCTCCCTGGGGCGTTACGCCCTGTTATTTTAGCAACGACTCTAGGACAGACGGCGCGTTGTATTGCAAGGTATAATGAGTTGTCGTGGCTCACTATGCGCGTCAAGAGGGTGAGCTTTGAGAGTGGGGGCATAGTGAACGTGGTGATAGGTGTCGTGTGTACGCGTATGACGAGCGCGATGCAAACATGAACATGAGCGTGCCCATCACTCCCCCTCTTGCCGTCAGGGGATCCGAGCTTAGAGAGATGGCAAATGAGTGCTGCATGCGTGTACTATGTGTGCGTCGGGCGAGGCGGTCAAGTAAGGGCAAACGAGGTGCGGGACGTGCAACATTGGGAGGTCCCGGTTAACTG
This sequence comes from Leccinum pellstonianum, assembly GCA_038091735.1. Taxonomy (NCBI): domain Eukaryota; kingdom Fungi; phylum Basidiomycota; class Agaricomycetes; order Boletales; family Boletaceae; genus Leccinum; species Leccinum pellstonianum. The sequence goes on from JBBPPA010000018.1 coordinate 27,951, forward strand.
GCACAGACAAGGTCAGGTCCGATGACCAGCGTTACGCAGGAAATTTTTGGCAACCGACCCCTCGTGATGGCGTGATTTTTAGCAACGCAACGACCCCCGCGTTACGCGTTACGTTGCCTCCATACAGAAAGGTACAGTAATGATACGCTGTAAATAGAAAGAAAATGTGCCAATTTCCCGCAAAAACTAAATTCTATTGAAATTTTTTGTTCCAACCACTACTAACGCAAGGGGTTTCAAACGAGTTCGGCAACATAGAGGTCAAAAAGTTAGATACTACTGTAGAGTACGATCATTTTCATTTCTTTCAATGCGAGCGCTTAGCGCTTAACACTCGAGGTTCGATTTCACGCCTTGTGATTACGTATGAAAATTCCCGCCAGAGGTTCGATCGTCAATGCGTCAACCTCCACCTCACAACAGAGCACGAGCAGAGTTTCGACCGCGACACGAGAGCTTTCAATAGCTTCGGGAGTGGGAGAAATGCGTGTTCCATAAATCGAGGTAGGATAAGTAGTAAGTACAGTGTCGGTCTATACGGTCGAGTAAACACAAATGCAAACACTTACATTACAGGAGAATGTAGTGGAGCTTGCCGTACGATGATGCGTGGGTCTCAAACCCTGGCACCGGTCACCTTGCTGCCAGGCCGATACTAGCTCAGTGACTGCGGAAACGACCTGTCTAGCGGCGGTAGCCAAATCAGACTAAAATCAGATCTACCTCAGGGAGTTAGGGCGGCAGCCTGCCGTTCATCAATTTCCGTTGAACAAATCTTATCCTGTTGTGTGTCACAGGAATTTTCTCAACGAACACGATAGAGGGTCTTGACCAATTACTCACTGGCCAGACCACCTTATCTCTGATCGCAACACGTTCCCCGTCATGGGCCTCAATTCTAGCTCGGCATTCGGAACTTGAAGTACTGCGAAAGGATATATTTTATCAATACTCCAACTTGAATGGTATGTGATTCACCTGAATGGGATGGTGATAGATTCGGAGCAACTCGGACCCCATATAATCACCGATTCATGCGTCATTTCTTTCAGGGTTGCACGTTGCTGTATATTCCCAGTCGTTCATTCTTTGACTCATGTTGGCGAAAACCCTCTTTTGAAAGTCTCGTGCGATTCTTTTCTCGTAAACGTTCTCGCGCGTGCAAAGGGATGTGACAAAAATCCGGGGGGATTTCTACGTATCCAGATTGTCCGCACGAGGCTCTGCTGTACGGTGCTTCTTTTACCTTCGTGATATCCTGCCAGGAGGCTGTTCGCTTGACCACATCATCGAGGGAGGAACATCGGTGCCTGATCTTTTACCTTCGTGATATCCTGCCAGGAGGCTGTTCGCTTGACCATATCATCGAGGGAGGAACATCGGTGCCTGATAAAGAAGCAACGTAACGCGGCCGAGTGACTCGTTCGATGATAAGCTCCAACATCTACTAGTCAGTGAGAGCCGAACTGAAATCTGCTGTCCGCGGAGTTTGCCGAACTCCGTTAGACTGCCGCCACCGACTTCTCGCCTATCGATCAGACTCAGATCCGCCTCAAGTTACCGATTGATCGCCACTTCAAAGACTTTGCTCAATTCGTTCAACGCCGAAAGGTCCTACCGAATTGCCAGGCGAACATGCGTCCAGGCTGCGTGTTGTTCAAGAAGTGGTAAGATACGTCACGCCCTCCCTAAATTTCCCGCCGTGACTCAGAACTAAATATTAGTAGCTGGGCGTGGACTCGAAGACGCCTCAGATCTACAACCCACTGATGTCTCGCCCCTCGTCTCGTCGCGAAACCTCCCTCGATCAAGAAACCGCCAACACTGGCGCGACCTTGCCGCAATTCACTCCCACCTTCGGCGTTCCACACACGCCGTCGCTCGGTTTTTCATACATTCCGGCAGTTCACGGTGAGGGTGGTACCGTTGCGGACCCACAACATTATGTAGTAAGTAATGACCCTGCACAAACGTATGGCGGGATGGAGCTGATGTACCAACGTGGCAGCACCAGCAACGACGCGGATTCAACTTCTCAGGCTCTCAAGACCGACTCCGTCTACTTGCGGACTCCTCCATCTACCCATGTCTCACTGGTATGGGCTCTCCCGGGCCGAGTCCCTCGTACCCCCAGAGTTCTTCCAGCCACACAAGTTTCATCACTGGGGGACATTCCCAGAGCGCATCCGCGTCCCGATCGCGCAAAGCCGAGCCTTCGATGAAGGGGTACCCGTCTAAAACGAAAGAAGTTATAAACTATGCCCGCGGTCTAACCGTGAACGATATGATCACCGAACTCGGGTGGTCGTACAAGGAGCCAGAGCTCTCTGCGCTGCGGAACCGTGTCGAGGAGAACTTCCTTGCGGCCTGCGATACGTTGGACATCCGTAAGTCCTATCGTACGTTCTCAACATCGTCCGCTAATTTGGTAATACGTTGAATGTGCAGGCGCTCCGCTTGATGGCACTATCGAAGGCGTTGTAAGTTGATGTAGGACGTCATATATTTGGCTTACTTTACTTCTCTAGATCGTCGGCGGGCTCAAAACGGTGCGCACACAGATCGTCAAGTTCGCCGATGACTACGCTCAAGAATTTTTTACCTCCCCACCCCCCGAAATCAACAACGACGACCGGGAAGCGTTGACCGAGTGGATGAAGAGCCGTGTCAAGGAGCTCGAGAATCAGAAAGACCCAAAAAATTTCTTTCTTCACGAGAGGGACGCAGACGTGAGTACTTACTATCTACCGATTCTACTATGCTGATCATGCGCTACAGGGAAATGTGACTCATTTCTTCGGTAACAAGGTTTTCGAACGCTTTCACCTTGATTTTTGGTACACGCAAACTGGTTCGCCGATGCCGCGGTTGAAGAATTTACACAAAACCACCCCAATACCCATGCTAGCTCTGTCAGCTGCAGCTGTAAGTGCATCTTACTTATCTCCGTATGCTGCTTTACTCATCCAACCCACTGGCAGCTCCTCTGCGCGCTTCATCGTGAAGCGAGCGGGTTAAAATCCGATCGCGGCACAACGATCAAGTTCCAGGGATCTACGTATGGTCGCTGGTTCGATTGTTATCGCCAAGGAATGACAAAGTTACTCAATCACAACGGGTTCGGGAAGGAGTTCGCCGAGCGCCTCTCCTCGCTCCATGCAAATGGATTGTAAGTTGCTGCTCAGACACGATCGATTACAGAATTAAAATTAATCACTACGCACCAGGGAAATCTTAGCAGCTAGACTAGGGGGACCCTCATTGCACGACACCATCCCCGAGCCCGTTTTCATTCCCGAAAGCGTGCAGGCGTCGGTAGCGTCATCGTCGACTCAACCCCTCACCTTCGATTTCTCTGAGGGGCAGGACAATGCCTATGCTAACTATGATCTTACCAACAATTTCAATCAGTACTAAGGCTGATTAACTACCCGTCTGTACTAAATAGTTTGTTATGAGGCTTGTTTGCTAGTGGTGCCGGTGAATATTATTGTGGCTAGACCCTTTGCACCAGCGCCGCACGCTCCACTCCAGGCACCGAACGACACCAGTCTACTTCGTAACTGCCAACCTGATGTGACTCCAGGACACCCTGATTTGGAGAGAACGGTCGCGCTTGCAGCGTAAACTTCAAGATCAAATTGAAGTTTCCGAGCCTAAGGTATTTGAATCGGACCCTTCTTGGCGCGCATGTACCGTATTTCCCTCTCGTCCATCGGCACTCCAGAAACTCGTTCTATCATACTCGCAAACATCATCATGCAGGCCGTCAGTGATGGCTCGGTTCTCATAATACGCTGTTGATTGTCTGACTTGAACTGGTGCATACTTCTTGCAGTTCATCTCCATCCCTGTCGACGATGGGTGCTGCTCTGGAAACGGAAGCTGCAGTTGTGACTCTACGTACGTTCTTGTCTTCTCTTCTACCAGCAGACCATCTCGTTGACGTCCAACTTACCTTTTCGTGTCATTCAGTTGCGCCCGACAGAGAGGGGGTACGTGACTTTGACGTCCTTCTGACCACTCCGAGTCGAATCGAGAGTTCTATATCCTCTGTAAGTCTCTCGTGATGCCAACTGACGAAATGATGGAGCCCTCCAAAGGACTGCTGGAGAGCCCGGGGCTATGACGACCACGACCGTGACGATACCTGACGCTGCCAAAACTGCTGGCTAATGTCTCGGGGACCTCCGGAACAGAATTCCCCGGGCCGGGGTGCTCTGCTCAAGCGCTCACCCTCCGTCGCCAGACCAGTTGCGAACAACTTAAAGTTGTCTATCGGCAGGTCAGAAAGCCCCAAACGAACAAATTCAGTGTCTTTTTTCGCGTCGTCATTCTCTGGCACCGCTGTGACCACCAGTCCGCGCGCGGACCGCACCAACATGGCCTTGGGACGAATGGGCTACCCTCAGTGGGCAGAAGGTGAAGGCGGCGCCCACGAGTGGTCCCCCTCCGACTTGCTCTGTAGACTCGACGCGCTCGCACGGCCAATCACAGCGAGTCCCCGCCCACTACCGTCTGTGTCTGCGCGTGTTCACATTGCGCGATAACTTGAATATATTCCCCCTCTTCCCTACCTTGTAACCCTCCAGCTTTTCACATTTCGGCACTTTGTCAAATCGAGGCACAAAGCTGCGCAAGTCGCTCAATGCCACTCGTTTTCTTGGATCTGACTTGTACCACACTTTTATTGCACTCTTCGTACTTGTGATGGAGTGTCCGATTGGAAAAAAGTAGAAAAAGGGCTCGAGGTGTACCCTATCATCCGTTGGAAAAATGGCATAGTAGATACAGTCAGGGTAATTACACAAATCCTTACCGTTCAAATTTCGTCCCCCTATCTTCCGACCCGGCCAGTCGGCGTCACGCCGTTGTGTTGCGTCGCGTCGAGGTCACATTGTCGTCACCGTACCTGCTGTGGCGTCTTCGAGTCCTCGTCGTGCTCGTCGTTGTGTTGCCAGTTGGCGTCACACCGTCGTCGCATCGTCGTATCGTGGTACGTTGTCACGGCATCGCGTCATCATTGTTTGTGTTGCATCGTTTGTTGTTGCACTGTCGCGTCGCGTGTGGTTGTCGCATCCACGTTGTGTCGTCAATTAGCTTATTGAGCGAGGGAAGGAGGGGGATGAGATGGACTCACCTTCATCTCGTCGTTATCGACGTGTCCTTGTCGTGTCGTCAGTCGGCACCGCACCGTCATTATATCGTTGCGTATAAGCGTCGTCCGGATCTTCGCCTTTATCGAAATTGATCTGCAACCGCTGGCAAGTCGGTTGGTCGGCGTACAACACCTGATCGTCGTCGAGCCCTTTGCGCCCGATCCGAGTCAGGTACGAAAAACCCCGGTGGACGGGCGTGTGGAGGTGCTGCCGGAGGACACGCTCGATGTAGGTCGTCCACCCTTCGTTGAGCCAAAAGTGACCTGCGTGGGCGTGCCTTTCCAGCCCAGGGGAAGACGGTCAGTTGTGGAACGCGAGACGAGCGGTACGATGAGACAAAACGAACGTGATTCCGTTGCCAAACCATGACTGGATGATTTCATGCACAACGACGTCGACGAGACCCCAGTCGCCGGCAGCAGGGCTATATTGCACGTCAGTCTACATGCATGCCACGAAAACGATGTGCTCACTCGGGGTGAGGAATGTGAGGCACGCGTTTTCCTATCAAGATGCATCAGCGATCCGACCGCTGAATCACGCTCTATTACATGGCACACACCATGCCTCCGTACGGGAATGCGGGTGGCAACACCAACAAGTCCGAGTCGTACACCCCGAACTTGTAATCGATCGTGATCTCTTCCTCTTCAGACAAGAACCTGTCGCGAATTCAGCTCCACAACGTGATCCACCATCTACGGTACGACTTGCCTGGGTGTGTCTCATAGAACTCGTACCACGCTGCATCCACGAGTTCTGGTTTGGCCCATACGCCGCTCGTCCACCTCTTTCCTTCTGGAACTCGGAATGCACGATAGGCTATGTTTCCGGATGCAATGGCAATGAGGTTCCCTGTCGCTTGTCACGTTCAATGAACTCACATTGCAAAATACTGATGGGCCGTAAGCTGGGTCCCATCCCGGCCACAGCCGCCGCTGTGTATATTTGTTTGTTTCTGTTATGCTCCTGAAAGTTTTGCCTTAAAAACCCTCCGCTCGCCACCCACCCACTTTGGACCAAAGCCACTACAACGCACCCCCAGCGAGCCAGACCTTGGCACGTGGGATTGTTGGGCTAAAAGTCCAAGAGGCCCGCCTCCCAACGCCCCAGCGAGCCAGACCTTGGCACGTGGGGTTGTTAGGATAAAAGCCACAAGGGCCAGCAACCCGACGCCTCAGCGAGCCAGACCTTGGCACGTGGGGCTGAGGCCAGCTGGATACGCCATACACCATCAAGCCAGCCAAGGCATGCAGGCCATAAGCGCCTGCCGTAAGAACGACGACCGGCGTCGGACTATGTAGATGGCGCCTCGGATACCTTACGCTTCGGCCTCGATCTACATAGCGTACGGCGTACCAGTACCTAGTAATGATAATGCGATGGTAAAAGTCGTCCACGTCGTTGAATCGCACATGGCTGGGAATACTGTCTAGCGACGCCCTCGACATATGGCGCGTGCCTGGTCGAATAGGTATCGGGCCCCATACATCACGTGTCGGCGGCGTCGCTCGCTGGCATTCAATTGGCCATCAATAATTAAGCCCTTCAAGCCTAAACCTTGTTTCGTATTTTACAACAGCCCGCCCTTCTCCTCCTCTCACCCATCATAATGCCTTTGCCGATGATTTCTGCGCTCATCCGAGTCAACCCAGCCATCCCTCTGGAGCAATCACTCGCCGACGCTTTCGAACGAGAGCTTACCCATGTCCTCTCCGGGAACAGTGACCACGAGGGAGGCGACTTAGAGACCGAGACCGAGGGCGACACAGAGCCAGGGCCACCATTGGAGCCACCCCAAACCATTCCCAGTAGATCGGACGACTTGCCTGAGCGGCACCCACCGGGCAAGGCTGGTGCTGATCGTTGGCGGCGAAAAACGAATCGCAAGTGGCGGAAGGTTCAAAACCCAAGCACCCCGCGACATTCCAACTCAAAAAAGTACCAAGACCTTAACCCCATCAACGTTACCTTCAACGCGAACCAGCTCCCCGCCGCCAAAGGTTCATTTGTCAGTCGCCGCCAACAGTGCGATACGTCCCGAGAGTCGACCATGGAGGAGCTACTCGGTCGAGGGTTTAGCGTTGTGGAATGGGACGGCAGGTGAGCCACCCTTTATTCTAGCAAAATGAGACGAGCTTACCACGACCCCATCGTCATCAGAACGCCGACCGCCATTGTCGATGAAGAGGACAGGGTAATCACAATTTTGGCCGGTAGGCCCCAGTGCACCGATTGGGACCTCGTCCACCACGGGATGAGCAAGGAGCTCGAAGGCATTCCGCTCAAAACTCAAGGCCACCGTAAGGAAAGGCGCGGAAGCTTCACTTCGTTGTCGACAGGAATCTCCTATGGTGGTGGCCAGAAGGTAAGAACGAGTTGATACGGCGCGCCAACGATACCGACTCTTGCTTTAGGCGCCCGCCAACCTCGTCCACAAGCCGATGAACCAGGCACTCGTGGGTGACTTATGCAAGAACCCCCATTTTATTCGCGCCGCCGGTTTTATGAGTGGTGAGTTTTTTCACTCATTCTCACCGACATCCTCACCTCTGAGTCCCTTAGGCTCCTTTGCGCTATACGCGCCTAAACTTTGCAAGGATTACGAAGTCAACATCAACGCGCTACTCGATCGTTACACAGGGCTCAAGAAACCCTTCCACAACAGCGTCTTTCCAACATGCACCTTCAACGGCGGCGACCGCGTCGTGACCTTAGAGCATGTCGATAGCACCAACGTGCCCTATGGGCTCTGTGCTATATTTGCATGCGGGTCTTACGACCCCACCAAGGGTGGCCATTTGGTACTCTTCAATTTACGTCTCATCATCGAATTCCCCCCCGGTTCCACCATCCTTGTCCCATCTGGGACAATCCGCCACGGCAACATCCCAATTCGGCCGAAAGAAACTCGCCACTCATTTACGCAGTACTGCCCTGGCGGCCTCCTTCGTTGGGTGGCCTACGGCTTCCAGCCCGTCAAAATGGCTTCTCCCAGCATCAAGCAGGCGTTTCAGAGGACGCAGGAAGAGCGTCGCGTACGCGCCGTTGGCCTTTTTTCTAAGGCCAGCGAGGTGTACGACGACAGGGTTGCCGTCTTTGAATTAAAGAGCTACAGGTAGTTTTGTGAACATCCCTTTTGGTCGATATAATTTGATATCACTCCGATTCTGTTATGCGTGTCCTCTCGATGTTAGTTTTGTTTGTGTTTCATCTGTGTTGCTGGGTTTATTAGCCCATTCCCGAATCACTGCCGTAGTTCCGAGCGTATTAGACTTGCAAACCCTATGTTTCTTTGACACCGCTGTCGACGAATTTCAATTGCCTAGCACACACGAATTGCAAAGTAGGGAAAAAGGTAAAGACGACAGCGGTGTGCGAACTCTCGGAAACAACACCACCACGACTCGGATTCATTGTCACACTTGCAGAACACGATATTCGACTTCAGCCCAAAAATACATCCGAGGGCCAAAATTCCAGAGCGGAATCGTGTTGTGTTGACTGCAAAAAAGATGTGCTGCTGGATACTACGTTACCGTGCACGGTGTGCCTAAGCCGGTGGTTCCAGCGATTCCGTCGGTTACCTAATTTTCAGTGAAGTTCTCGCACTTCGAGGTCACTTCGCCTTCACCTTACCATGCCGCCCGTAAAACATACTTGTGGTCACTGCGGCCTGGCTTTCCCTACCAGAACTGGTGTCCGCCGGCATATTGCACATTCTCGTATATGCTACGCACAATGGGAGGCTCAAATATCAAAACCTACAACAATCGCGGCTGCTTCTGCCCTCTTCAACGTGTCACGGAACCGAGAAGATGCTCATCTCCGAGTCAACAACGACCAAGCACACAATGAAATGGACATTGACATACCTCCACCTCCTGATGAACCCCTTGTCAATGCTTACATCCCCGGGGCCTCTGATGATCGTTTGCCACGCTATGCTCGTGAGTTCGACGAGAAGCGGGCCGCGGATATCCTTGGAACCGCACAGACACAATTTGAAACCTTCAAGTCCAAACAAGACGCCTTGGGTGCTGGGGAATATGCGCCCTTCAGCGATCGAGAGGAATGGGAATTAGCGGACTGGCTCATCAATAACGTGAATCAGCGCGCTACAGACGAATACCTGAAATTGCCAATTGTGAGTGCTCGTCCATATACCAAATTCCACAGAAATGAACGAACTTACTCTTCAATAGACGACTGCTCGCACTCGTCCGAGTTTCAAGAACAAACGGTCGTTTTTGAAAATAGTTGATCAACTTCCCATTGGTCCCGAATGGAGATGCGAACTCATACGTGCCAATGGTGACCCGATTGAGGACGAGGATACCGGCATGGGTCACGATGGACAAGTGGACTCGGAGATGGAACTTTGGTTGCGAGATCCCGTTGCCTGTATTCAAGAGCTCATCGGCAATCCTGCATTCCATGGAGAACTGGCATACGCACCTGAAAAGGTCTATGCAGATCCTGAGGGTCAGTGTCGTCTATACGATGAGATGTGGGCGAGTGATTGGTGGTGGGAAATGCAGGTAACGTGCTCGTTAATGACTTGAGCAACTCACCTAACGAACTGTCAGTCTCGTTTACCGGAAGGCGCCACCATCGCGCCAGTGATTTTGGCCTCAGACAAGACCCAGCTGTCCCGCTTCAAGGGAGACAAAAATGCATGGCCCGTGTATCTTACCATTGGCAACATTTCCAAGCAGACTCGCCGTCAACCCTCTCGTCAAGCTTCGATTTTGCTGGGGTACATACCTACGTCGAAATTGGACTCGTTTGATGACAACTCCGTCGCTGGGCAGCGACTGTTTCACTATTGCATGAAGAGGATTCTGGCACCTCTGGAGGCTGCCGGCAGGCAAGGTGTCCAGATGGTTTGCGCTGATGGCTGTTTGCGACGCATCTATCCAATCTTGGCGGCGTACGTTGGGGACCACCCAGAACAATGTCTGGTGGCGTGCTGTGCCCAGAACCGATGCCCGAAATGTTTGGTACCGGCAGACCAAAGGGGAGCGAACAGTCAATTCCCCCCTCGCAAACAAACGCAAGCAGTTCGAACGCTACACGCGCAAGCCACTGGGCAATACCCTCCGGAGTTTATTGCAGACGGGCTTCGTCCTGTTTTCTCCCCGTTCTGGGCGAGCCTTCCCCACACTGATATCTTCCTTGCGATCACTTCGGACATCCTCCATCAATTGCACCAAGGCATTTTCAAAGATCACCTCAAAAAATGGTGTAGTGCGCTCATTACCAAGAAAGACTTCGACGCTCGGTTTCAGGCCATGCCGGTTTTCTCTGGCTTGCGCCATTTTAAGGAAGGAATATCCAAAATCAAACAGTGGACCGGCACTGATCACAAGCAGCTTCAGCGTATATTTCTCGGTGCGCTCGTTGGTGCAACTCCACCGGACGTAATGAAAGCAGCTCGTTCTCTCCTCGACTTCGTTTACATCGCGCAATATCAGACGCAAACAGACAAGACCCTCCAAGCGCTAGAGAAAGCACTCGACGACTTCCATGCCGCCAAGGATGTCTTTATCGAGCTCGATTGCCGCGAGCATTTCAATATCCCTAAGTTGCACTCGTTAACTCATTATGCAGCAACGATCAAGGCGTTGGGCGCACTTGATGGTCTCAATTCAGAACATTCTGAACGGTTACATATTGATTACGCCAAAAAAGCCTACACAGCAAGCAATCGGAAGGATTACGTCATCCAGATGACTAGGTGGTTACAGCGTCAAGAGGCTTTTATTCGCTTCAAATCTTTTCTGTCCTGGCGTAGTAGGCAAGGCGATGGACCCGCGACTCCTGCCAGTGCTCAACCACGCAGAAACGCTCACACTAAGGATTTCCATGCCGGTCAAAGTTATCATATATCTCACCGCCCCCACTTCCCCCAGAAACCGCTCCGGTATCTCGAAGAACATCACGGTGCTGTAAATTTCATTGATGCGCTACAAGAGTTCCTTAGCACCTTGCCGTTCAACGGTCATGAACACCACCGGCCCAATCAACATGATCGGTTCGACTGCTTCAAAAGCATCACAATTCAATTGCCAGAATGCCAACATATGTCGTGCAAAAACTATGCTAGGATTCATGCTTTTCCTCCACGCCCCAACGGTCCCCGCAAACCCGCTACACCAGCTCGATTCGACACTGCGCTTGTTCTGACGGATATTGATGATGCGCGACGGCACGGTGGACTGCACGGTATGTACCCGACAATACAGTGAGCAAAATTAGTAATTCCTTCTGGGTTAGGCCTGCGCGTGGCCCAAGTACGGGCGATTTTCACGTTGCCACATCACCTTGGTGATTATCGAACACCTCTCGTCTATATCCACTGGTTCAAGCCACTACGCCAGCTGGATGATGCCACTGGGATGTTCCGCATCAGCCGTTCGACCCGTCACCACCAACCCAATACCGCTGTGGTTCCGGTTCATCGCCTCATTCAAAGTTGCCAACTCATACCCAAGTTTCCGGCTGGAGCGATTCATCCACGCTGGATTCAGGGATTCTCTTTGGCTGATGCGGACACTTTTTATTTAAACAGATACATAGACTCTCGGTTGTTCGAGCAACATAGAGTTCATGAGTAGATGGTGTTTTCTATCAGCCATTCTTCTGATTGTTGCTGCGCTTTACTCCCTCGCTGCGAGCACACTAGTGATGCGGTAGACAATAATCATTAATTTTGTGCATGCGATCGAGTTCATGCTTCACCCCATCACTCTACAGTTCATCTCCTCACTCAAATGGTTGAACCCACCACGCTTAGCAAAGGAGTTCAAGTGGTAATACATGGGTGTGCTAACTGCTCGCTCGAACCCTTGAAGCGCGCAGGTCGTCCATGCCAGCGTGAGGGTCACTACATCTTCTTGCATCGTCGTCGTTCTGTACCACAGACTCGGACGCAACGGGCTTTCACTGAAAGCTCTTCACATTCGTTTTCTCACGGTAGATGTTTGTCAATGCCACCGCCAACATCCAGCGGCGCCTGGTTAGCCGCACGCCGATTCGGAATTGTAATTGACGCTGGATTGTCTGGCTCCCAACTTTGAATATACAGCTGGAAGGACCCACAAGTGGTATTGGAAGACTATGGAGACGCGGTTCGGAACGTATTGCCAAGGGCAGAGAAGGGCGTTCAAAACGGAGAGGACTGGATCACTAAAGTTGAATTGGGTGCGTTTCATGCCTCTTGCTTTTTTCTTTTCATCGCACTTGGCGCTCGCCTCGTCGGTCGTGTACATAGCTAATACCGAAACGCTCTTTTTTGCCATTTTTTCCCGGTCTGTTTAGGCTTATCGTCGTTTGGGCACAACCCCCGAGGGTGTATCTGGGTACCTGGAACCACTCATCCGCCACGCTCGCTCGCAAATTCCGCCATCGCTCCACTCGAACACACCAATCTTGAGGTTGTTGACGCTGCTCCAGCAGGCACGGGTCCTGAACGAGGCGGGTACCTATCTCCGAGACGCCTCTGCCTTCCGCATCGATCCCGAGTCGCGAGATGGGCCGTGCGGTTCGAGTGTGCAGATCATCACGGGCGAGGAGGGCTTGTTTGGGTGGATCGCAGTCAATTACCTGATGGACGGCTTCGGTGGGGGCGGGCGCAAGGACATAAAAGACGGCAAGACCAAGACAACGTACGGGTTCTTGGACATGGGGCGGGGCGTCGACGCAGATCGCGTTCGAGCTTGCGGATGAGGATGTTGTGGGGAACGAGGCTGCGCTGGTGGATGTGAGGTTGAGGTTGCTCGGAGGGGCGGAAATCAAGCACAAGGTGTTCGTGACGACGTGGTTCAAGTTGGGGTATGGGACGAACAAGGCGAGGGAGCGGTACGTCTCTGAGGCGCTCAGGCTCGCGGTGGAAGCGGTTGAGGGCGGGTTGAATGCGCTCGCGGCGACGATTTACGGCCCGTATTTACGTAGGGGCTTGACCATCACGGAGACGTTGCCCTCGGCCTGGCGATCTTCGGCGCTGCGCACGCTGGTTGGCACGGGCTCGTTCACACCATGTCTGCAAAAGACGGCTCCGCTTCTGCACAAGGACGCTCCATGCCCGGACGCGCCGTGTCTGTTCAACGGCGTGCACGTCCCTCGGATCAACTTTTCGTCATCTCAGAGTATTGGTATTCGTCGGAGCACGTCTTTGGACTCGGTGGGCTATACGACTTTGTGCAGTACGAGCGCGCTGCCTCGCAGTTCTGCGCGCGGGGCTCGGACGGGATCGTCATGCAGCATGACAAGTCGAAGCAGGCTGGTTTTCTTGGTGGGGATGGGGAGGCGATGGAGAACGGACAGGTCGTCGAGACGGGCAAATGGGGCGACAACGTGGAGATCTCGCGACTGCACATGCAATGTTTCAAGGCGGCGTGGGTCGCGAACGTGCTGTATGAAGAGATTGGGATGCCTCGCATTGTCGATCCTGGAGGTAATTCAACTACTCAGGGCGACAAGGTAGCTCAACAGGCAGAGAAGAAGGGGTTCGGGCGACCTATATTCCAGTCTGTGGATACGGTTGGAGGGATCGCTATCAGTTGGACGCTTGGCAAGATGGTCCTCGAAGCAACCAAGGAGGTGAAACCCTTGTCGAGCAATAGCCGACCTCTCGTGGATGCTGTACAAGACATACCCGCGAACCTGCGGAATCCCCCGTTCACGCCGATTCGACCTTTTCTGGACCTGGATGAAACATAGCCATCAAATGCTACTCAATCGCCCTCTCTCTTGACCCGACAAACATCAGTGTCATTATTGTCCAATGCTGCAAGGCAGGCTTGTTGGAAAAGCAAAGGCTGATCAATGCTAACAAGGTATGGTTTGGTTTGCACGTCAGGTAGAGTCCAATTCAGTTCGAGGTTCAAAAGTTTCGTGTCTATCGGGCGCGCTGCGATGATCTCGAGGGCAGCGATCGTGTTCCAGAAGCGATCGCGTGTTTCTGGAAACGGACGGAGGGCATAACCTTGCTCGCCTTGATTCATGGCCCTCTGCAGATGAGGTCGTAGTCTTTGACGGCGGTGCGTATGTTCTACCACCAAAGCACAGCTGATTCTCAGATCTCTCGGTCGCAGGGAAACTTGTTGCTACTTACTCGAGTGATAACGCCATATTAACATTGCATTCGAGCCCTCCTTCAACTCTATGGCTTCCTCGCGTCTCATCTATTTTCTCGGCACCATCCACACGAGAACACGAGTCTATAGTCGCATTGACAGAAGACAAATTCATTTTCCATATTCATATTTCCGATCCTCCCCATCCAGCACTCGTGCTCTATTCGTACAACAGCCTCCCGCTCTTGCAAACACCGAAGCTCTTAATTCTGGTAGATCCCATGGCATGGAGCAAGTCCTCTACATCCTCCATACGCAAATCCACGTGGTAGCGGCTACTGTACCTGCCTTCATCCAAGGCCTTACGCATCCTTTACGCTTCAGCTGCGAACTGACGTTGTCATCCAGGAAAGGTCGCACTTGATCGCATCAACGCCTTCCTATCAATCGTGTGTATTGAACTTGATTTGACCACTTACTGTCGCTGAATCCGTTCAAGAATGACGTCATTCGTGAACCTCCAAGAAACCATAAAGCGATATTTCCCAAGATAAACTTGGAGACACTGACACTCCCATTGACACTATCGGGATCTCGCATGCCACTTTCTCTTGGACCAAGTCACAACCCAACCTATCAGGCGCATCAACGCCTCGTGACAGACTCTTTACCCTCAACATCCACGACGAACTCGTATTTATGCACAATGAATTGAATCTAATTACTGGACCGACGGGTTCGGGAAAAACGTCGTTACTCATAGCCCTTCTTGGGGAGATGCATTTTCACCCATCTGGACTTTCGTCAAGGCGCAAATTTCCCCGGCATCTCGGTGTCGCGTATGCTGCTCAGGAATCGTGGATACTGAACCAGACCATTCGAGTGAGTGCCATATTGTAGGAGAGGGTTCGGCTATCTGATCAGAGAATATGATAATATTCTCTGCTCAGAATTCGATCAAGGGCGGTACACAGAGGGTCGGTTGCTATATCACGTTATTTGCATCAGTCTGATTAATTGAAGTCGTGTATAGTGTTGTTTCAGTGTGCACTAGAACCAGACCTGGAGCGTATGGAAAATGGTGATCTTAGTGAAGTGGGTGAAAAGGGAGTAACACTCAGGTTCGTGTTTCTTGATCATTTCTTACGTATTCCTTACACCCAAATGACAGTGGGGGACAGAAGGTGAAGCGAAAGCACGTGAGTGTATTGTGGAATTGGGCTGACAGCGGAACAGGCGAGAATAACATTGGCGCGGGCTATTTATCATGTGAGAAAGTTGGCGATGTAAAAGGACCACCAGGCATTGACGAGCTCCAAACAGATTTTCGCAGCGTTGGATGTCCACACTAGCCACTGGATCGTCAATCACTGCTTCCGAGAGCCAGGGCATCCACAACGGAATTTGGCGCAGACTTGCCGCAGAAGCGGGGGTTGTTCTCTTCGCGTTCACGCGGCTCGCGGCGCCGCTGGACGGCTTCTCCGCTGTCCTCGGAGAGGCAGGAACAAGACACGACGCTGGTTTCTACGCGGATTCGACGGAAATTTTGCATAGATTCACTCATAGTAACCGGGACTATGACGTCCCACCTCATGCACAAGATCGTTCATGATTCTCATCATATCATCATCGTCATGTCAATCTTGACAGAAGCATACTCATATCCACGTTTTAGCCTTCACTGGAATAGTTACCCATAGCATAGTACATTCACCGCTCCACTTAGTATCCTTGTATTTCTTTTAGAGTTGTTCATATTTCCTGTCTTCCTGTTACTACATAGCATCATTTCGCGCCAGAGGACACTGGCACTGTAGCATCAATATCCACATAACTCTCGATCACGTGATAGACGCGCGCCAAGAACTTGCTGGTTGACTGACCGAAAGGGGACCCATACTAAACCACAACTAAGCGTGGAGGAAGATCGATGGCACTAAACAACTCTCCCAGAAAAATGGTGCCCCTTGCTAGTGGCAATGATATGAACCCTCGGAAACGTACGGATACAGCCCTCACGAAACGCGTCTTTTATTGCGGAGTAGTCGTGGAAGGATGCGAGGGAGGGAAGAGACTTCCGGATGGTGAGTCTCGACGTGTCTCATGGCCCAAGTCGCCGACAATCTTTTTCAGACATTCAAGATTTGGTGCTGTCGCTCGGAAATCCATGGCTTGGTCAGGACGACAACAACATCCTGCCGTCTGCCACTGACACCATCATCGCGCACCATACGGTGAGCGCTGCCTTTGAATGTGCTCCCTTGATTCTAATGTGTCTTCTCCAAGGGCGAGCTGCAGCGTAAACGATCAGTCACGGACGTGTCTGCGCTATCGGAGGTTATCAACGAGTTTGTGAACACAGAGCGGTCCTACGTCAAACGTCTTCGAGCCCTCAAGAACGAATATGCAGATCCCGTTGCGACAATACTCGAAAAAGAAGACTATGGTAATATTTCCCCAATACGAGGCAAATACGTTATTCGGGAACGTCGACAACCTCGTACCCGTCAACGAGGCATTCTTGGCCGACCTCGAAAAGATGGTCGCACCGGTCGGGTCTCTAAACATTGGCGATGTTGCTCTGCGACATTTCAAAGAACTCAGAGGTTTCGAACACTATAAGCAATACTACGTCAAGCGAGAAGAGGCCCAGTCTATCTTCGAGCGTGAGATGATGAAGAAGTCTTCTGGGTTTGCAGAATACATCGACGTGAATGGTCTTCTATTGTATGAGTGGTTCTCCACTGACATTCTCTTTCACAGAGGATCAAATACTCGCACGCAGAGACGAGTCGAGTCGGGCTGCGCGAACTGCTCATGGACCCGGTGCAGCGGATACCAAGATATACTTTACTCTTTCGCACAATGCTCAAACTCATGGGACCCGATGATCCTCAGCGCGCAAAGCTAATCGAAGCGGACGAGATGGCAAGCAAGATTGCGCAAGCCGAGACGGACGATCACACAAGACGAGCAGCGGTCATGTATTGCCTGAGTGCAACCATTGATGGGTTTCCTGCCGGGCTGATATCGAACTCACGACGCTTCATCGACTGTATCGTCGTGGAGGACGTCATCATGGATGGACCGCCTGGTGCATCCTCGTCCACAACGAGCAGCTCTGCTACCTCGTTGCATTGCACGCTAATCCTGTTTGACGACAAACTCATGATCGTGAAGCGACCTGGAAACGGGGAGAAGGGTGGTCGTTTGCTGTCTGGTTTGGACGAAGTGGAGAAGTTGGCTAAAGCGGGTGGACTGCCTCTTGGAATGAAGAAGAGTGGGATGAGCTACAAAGGGGTGTTTGATATCTGTGACGTTGTTATCGCTGATGTTGGGGATGCCGGTAATACGCTTGTGATTTCGCTCTGCTCATGCAATCAGCTAAGCGTTTACTTGTCAGATATACATTTGTACATTGAAAGCCCTCCGCAAGATCTGGGTGACAGATGATCGGGTCGCCCATTCCGTTCGCTTTCGGTCGTCTTTCCGCCTGCTCCCATTTTCCTCGACCCTACGCGAACAGTGACCGAGAAAGAGCGCTTTCTGGGAAACCTTTGGTCCATTCACATGATCAGACCCACAACGTATCACTCGTCCGCGATATCGCCCGATACATGGTGATTCTAGACAACAAGGGCCAAGCCCAGAGTCATGGGCCATTGGAGACCCGAATGTCCCCGATGCGGATCAAGGCAAGGTGCTTGAAGTCGATGGTTCGAGTGATGGCGTCTCTTCGTTGGAGCCCAAGATAGTATCAGCTGAAGTAGTCGGTGTGCCCGAGCCCGGGACGCTTACAACAGCCGAAGAGATTGTGGAGGGTCACGTTAGTTGGTCAGCGTCCTCCACTGAACTTGTTTCTAGTTCTACTCTACCTCCTCGGTTGGGGAGGTCGCTCATCATGATCTGTCTGTTGGCCACGCACCTCAGCCTTGTCGCTCAAACGTGGTATCTTGGTTACTGGGTCGAGCAATACCAGGGACCGCGCGCGGTTAACGTTGGATAGTAAGGTCCTGATCTCTGTTTGTTTGAATCGCGGTTGAAACCCTTCCTCAGCAACATCATGGTCTATGCATTGATTACGCTTAGTACTTCAACCCTGTACACACTGGCGTGCACGACCAAAGTCTTTGGCTTGATAAGAGCCTCCAAGACAATCCATGACCGATTCATGGAGCGGATCTTTGGAGCGACGTTCAGGTGGTTGGACACGACCCCCATTGCTAGAGTCATCACGAGATGTACTCAGGACATTGGCACAGGTACAAATTTGCGTTTATGCCTACGATCTTTTCACGCCTGACGACTTTCTAGGACGGTCCCAATGTGCTCCATGGCCTGTCATTCCACATCCGCTCCGGAGAGCGAATTGGTGTCGGTGCGTACCCTCTCCCCCAGCTGATCACGAGATACTAAAGACTTTGCAGTCGGTCGCACTGGAAGCGGCAAGGTACTGAATTTTATTCATCCCCTTGACTCGTTCTGCCCGCCAAGACTCACCAACCGTGAAAACAGACCTCGCTCATGCTCTCTCTCCTGCACTGCCTTCCCACCGAAGGCGGGGTGTATTACGATGGTATACTCACCTCGTCCATCGAGCTCGAGGCCCTACGTTCAAGTTTGACCGTCATCCCTCAATCCGTACGAAAACGAACTTTGCAACAGTCGAGCCACGACGTCACCAACAGAACGGGTCCAAACTCACGCTCGACACCGCCGTCACGGCCGGAAGATCTAATCTCTCCGTCGGTCAGAGACAGATCTTGGCGCTAGCGCGCGCGATGGTGCGAGAGAGCAAGTTGCTCATCCTCGACGAAGGTTCCGTTTTTCCTTTTCCTTCTTCGCGTCGTCGATCCAGTTTTTCCCCTTTGTCGCCAGCCACGTCTGCGATAGGTAAATGTTTACTCGGAGGTCAGAAAGAGCTATCCTGTTGACTCTTTTTTTAGACCACGAGACGGACGCCATCATTCACAGGACCCTCCGAGAAATGAAAGGGGGTTACCCAACTTATTATCGCGCACAGGCTGCAAACAATCATGGACACCGACCGCATTGTGCGTTATCGTAGTTGTTCCTGGAATGCATGAGACACGCTGACGAGCGATTAACAGATGGTCTTGGACGCAGGGCGTATCATGAATCTTTGAAACCAAATACCGGGGCTAAGAGCAGCGGGGCACCTTCATCACTAACGTCTGCTCCACAGGTCGAGCTCGACACCCCCAAACCGGCTTCTGCAGAAAGAGGATGGCGTCTTTCGGACATTGGTGTACGAACTTACTAAGCGTCTCGGACAATGGGGAATTGTTTTTTTGGACCCCGTTGGACCCTGGAACACGGACAGAACCCCGGATGGAGGTGCACGGCGGGAAGAGTGAGGACTGGCAGGAGTGAATTTAGAATGGCAAGTTGTAGCTCGGCGAAAAAGTCTGTGCATGGTATCGTTCGCTCTGCACTCCGACATGCAGTCTTATTTATATAAAGTTGTCAGTTTCTGGCCACCCCGACGGACAGGAGTTGACCATTTGGGATTCCAATGAATCCGAGTTTCCTTCAGGCCTTGAACATCAAAGGATTTTGAGGTGAGGTCGTATTCTCAACTCTAGATACATCCTTACCTTGGTATAAAGTGCATGCGAACCTATTTATGATCTCGATCGGACCTCAACTCCAGACAACCAGTCTATAATTGCTGTCGTGTTTGCGCATCATATCGAGCTGTTATGTCAACCGTGACAGCGCAAGACATATTTTGGTGACGATCCTGCCTGGACGATATGTTTCAAGATCGAAGTCGGAAGGTTTGTCTTTCCCTACGTCACCACGAATGAATTCCGATCCCGCGTCACCAGACATATTCCCTACACAGCCAGCGATTCAGTTTGGCTTGCCAGTGGCAGCCTACTAGTGGGAGCTGGACATCATATGTTCCTCTATGGCCAGACTCAGTCTTACGGAAACAACTTCTCAACTGAGAGCTTGTTCGTATATGTCGCGAGCATCAGACCCGGGAAGTCCTCGTTCAGGCAATGCCATTCCTCGTCAAACCGGTTGGAGAGAACGTAGTCGATACAGAGACATCATCTGGGCGTTCCAGGCAACGGTATTGCGTGACATCTTGAGCAACAGTGTCTTATCGATTGCCTTCCGCGAAGGCAACAGGTAGCTGAGAAGTTGGGCATTCTGGCTCCTACGACGCAAAGACCTGTCTGTACGGATTCTCCTCGTGAATCTCGAAACATTCGTGCAGGCTTCCTATCCTCCCCAATAGACACCTTTGCGAGATCTAGCCGAGTCTTAGGAATGCAAAACCTGGAGATCGGCGAACCACACTTTGATGACCCGAGTCTTGCACTCCTATTCTTTCAATTGCGATCCAAGACACTGCATCACCACTTCTCGCGTTTCACAAGGAAATACTGCAAGAAATACACGACCCATCCACGAACGACCTTCTCATCCTTGCTCGCGGTCTCGGGCTACGAAGAATAGTATGCACGCTCATGAAGATTTACGACTCTCCACAGAGCTTGGTTCTCCTCGTGAACGCGGCACCGGAGGAAGAGCTCGCTATCGGCGAGGAGCTCGGCATCATGGGCTGTCGAAAGCCTGGTTTGCGTATTGTGGGCTATGAGATGGGTAAACGAGACAGGTAAGTCGCCGACCCTTCGAAGGCGTACAGCGTTCACATCCGTCAAGACAGGATCTATACAAGAAGGGTGGTCTCATTTCAGTGACGTCCCGGATACTAGTCGTCGACATGTTGCAGTCTGATATGCCCACCGAACTCATCACCGGCATCATCGTCTTACACGCAGAAAGGTGGGTTAATGTCCACTTCAAGTGCAGTAACCGTGAAAGGACTTTGCAGAGTGACGGCGCTTGCCTTGGAAGCTTTCATAGTCCGGTTGTATCGCGAGAAGAACAATATTGGCTTCCTCAAGGCGTTCTCTGACCAGCCTGAATTCATTACCAGCGGAATATCACCCTTGAAAAACATCATGAAGGAACTACACCTGAGGACCGTTCACATTTATCCCCGGTCAGTCACCCCGACCAGAGGAGACTCGCCTTCTTATTTCGTACTGTAAGATTCCATCAGTCCGTCAAAGATACGCTCGAAAATCGCAAAGCCGACGTCGTCGAATTGTATCAACATATGACCGAAAACATGTCAGCCATTCATCACGCGATAGTACAGTGTATAACTGTAACACTCTCCGAGTTGAAACGCTCGAATACCACGGTACGGGGTCGCATGATGCTCACATTCCCTGAGTGCTTATTCCTGCAAAAGCTCGACCTCGATGACCTCAATGTCGAAAGCGCTTACTTCAAGTCGTTTGACGCCGTAGTGCGGAGACAGCTTGATCCGGTGTGGCACAAGGAGGGACCGCGGACAACGCAATTGGTTGGCGATCTTGCAACTCTAAGACGGCTTTTAACGTGCGTGATGACGTGCCACGATTCCACCAGTCATTCACTTTTATCAATGCAGCTACCTGCTGTCCTACGACACTCTCGCGTTCCACGCGTACCTAGAGACCCTAGTAGCCTCCAATACAACCACCGTGACGGGCTCTGCCCGCCAAAATCAATCTCCATGGATGCTCACCGATGCAGCCAACATCATATTCCAGACCGCGAAACGACGCTGTTACACTCTCTCACGGACCAATGCTGATCGACCAGCAGCAGTTATTGATCTCGAGGACGACGAGGACGCGTGGGACGTGATGGATGAGATCGACGGGCGCGTGAAACCCCCCGCGGAAGCTTCCAAGCCCTGGCTCCCAGATGGCATGGAACCCGTATTCGAGGAACTGCCGAAGTGGAATCTGCTTGCAGACGTACTGCACGAGATCGAAGAAGAAATCATGAGACAAGAGTCGCTGTCATCGTGTGAGCCTTCTTTGCCCATATGCTTGACGTTGCTGAAACGTTTCCAGACGGTCGCGGTTCGAATACGGTTTTGGTCATGACGTCGTCTCCGCAATCGTCTACTCTCGTCAGCGAGTTCCTGTCCAAGATGAACGTCGACGCGCCGAAAGGCGAACGGGGGAAAAAGATGATGGAGTCCAAGCTTCGTCGTTACCTGTACTGGAAGGGCAGAGTCGTGAGCCAGAAGAACGGCAAGAGCGGGACGTCAGCCCAACCCAAGAAGTCTGCCCCCAAAGCTGCAGCTGGTGGTGGTAGCGCTAGCTCTGCGGGGGGAGTGAGTGAGGCGCTGCAGAAGAAGGACAAGGAGCGAGCGGCGAGGAGAGCGAACCGACGGAGGATCCGTGGGGGTGGCCCGTCGTTGGCTGCGCCGAGTCATCAGCCCAAGGAGGTCATCGTGTTGGACGACAACGAAGAGATCGTGACGCTGTAAGTCGTGTTCACCCGCATATAGGCTCACACCTCAATTTCGATTCAGTCAGGCAGCGCAGAGCGCGTCCACGATCGACAACCTCGTGGACGTGGATGTAGAAATGGACGCAGAGCTGCTCCAAGGCCTCCTCGCGAGCCACCTCGACTCTGACTTCGACATGCACTACGGCCTGGTCGCGCCGCCTCAGACCGTCCTCGTGCGCGTGTACGCGGATGACACGGACGACCAGGTGTTGTTCGAGCCGAACCTCGAGTTTGTGCGCCGGATCAAGGTGTACCGCAACTCGCACCCGGGGTTGGCTGTCAGAATGTACTTTATGCTGTACCAGCTGAGCTGTGAGGAGCACAAGTATTTGGCGGGGCTGAGGAGGGAGAAGGAGTCCTTTGAGCGGCTGATCAAGGAGCGTGGTGTGCGTTGCTTTTTTCGTTTCGTTTATGTGCATCGATTAACCCTGCTCATTCTGTAGTCGGTGTTGCTTCCGATATACGAGGACAAAGGGTTCGGAGACAAAGGCGAACATATTATCAAGACGATCAGCACGCGTCTAGCGGGCGGCCGCAAGGAATACACAAGCGTCCCAGGTTCGTCGGTTCCTATTCCTAGTGATCCCTCCAAGCTAAAGGAATCTTACTTCCAGGTCATCGTCGACATGCGCGAATTCCGGTCGACCCTCCCATCGCTGCTGCACGCATCGGGGATGTTGGTCATTCCCGCCACGCTAACCGTGGGCGATTACGTCCTGACGCCGGACATATGCGTCGAGCGCAAAAGCATTCCGGACTTGATGTCGAGTTTCAGTAGCGGGCGGTTGTATGTCTGTCTTCTTCGTACGCATGTTGTCTGCGTTGACTCGACGGTTACGACCAGGTACACGCAGTGTGAATTGATGTCGGTGCATTACAAGCAGCCCGTCCTGCTCATCGAGTTCGAGGAGAACAAATCGTTTTCGCTCCAGGTTTGTTTGTCGTCTACTTGTTGTACTAACCGACCTATAACATTCCACGCAGACGGGCTCTGAGACGGCCAAGACGTATGCCAAAACTTCGACCAAGAACGCGAAGAAGTGCTCCTGTTCCGGTGGGCCTGCAGAGTCCGACCGCGCCCCGCCCTCGATCCAATCGAAACTCGTGCTACTCACACTCCACGCAGACTGCGACAGGAACCAGTGAGATATCTGGAAGCAGAGAGTTCAGCTTTATCCCGCAAGTCCGACGACGACACAACGTCAACGTTGTGCCCCCGCTTCTTCTCTCCCTCTCCCTCTCCCTCTCCCATCCCCCCGACGACGACGGCGACACCCCGCCTCAGTCACCTCTCCCTCTTCCATCTACCGATACAATCAAATATTAATATTATGCAACACCATAAGATTGCGCCATCGATATCCGATTCGGCACCCTTTGTGCGTGTGTTTGTACACGAGAGCAAGGCGAGGGTGCGCAAGCGTGAGTCGCAGAACGCTGCGCTCGTGCGAGCGCAAACGCGCCCTAAGTTTGCATCTGTAATTGCAACCGAGTGAGATGGCGATGTGAAGACGAGGGTGACGAGGGCGATGGGGAGTCGGGACGCGATGGTGATGCAAGGACAAGGGCGGCAACGATGCGAGGGACGAGGGTGATGAGGGTGATGAGGGCGAGATGAGGGTGACGGCGACGCGACGACGATGCAAGTGATGAGAGTGACGACGGTGATGCAAGGGACGAGGGTGACGAAGGCGATGGGGATGGGCTGAGAGGAGGGCTGCGAGGGCAACGACAAAGGTGATGGCAATGCAAGACGACGGCAACGTGAAGGAGTCAGTTTGAACATAATTGAAGATGACAAGTGAGCCGCGACGCACCATATGATAGCGTTTCATCAAAGTTCTGTCCAGCCCGCAAGGCTACGTGTTTGTTGCGCGTCCCAGAAGCAGACAAATGGTTGGTCGATGGATGGTGGTTATGGGCACTTCAGGCTTGCTTCAGGCCCTACGTTTCGTGACACATGACAAAGGGAATCTTTTGAAACTCGTGGTGACATAGTTGGCTCTAGTACAAGTAGTCTCTGTAGCACTATATATATAACATATCTAATATCTTATGCTATGTTAGCCGCCGGAGTCTCTATAGCACTAGTATATACTGTAATAATATAATGTATATACTACAAGCTTCTATGTAGTATGCTGGCTCTATAAAATATTTGGAATACTTACATAGTTCTAAGTAGTGCTACATAGCCTACAGCTTCTGTGGAAAATGGTAAAGTGCTACAGGCCCTGCACATGGTTTGCAGATGTGGGGAAGCTGAAACAAGGCTGTTAGTAGCAGACATAGTATATTAGACACTAGACGCACTGATGGGATGAATGCAACTGGGTGGCAGGGACCAGTGTTTGGGGAAGCACGCCTGTACTTTGAGAGATTTCCAAAAAAAAGATAAATAGGCCATGCAGTTGCATGACCAAACTGTGCAAGGGAAGTGGCATCTGACCAAAACATCATACCAGCAATCACTCTCTCCAACTGGCAGCCATCTGAGCGAGTAAGCCTCTGCACCCTGTTATGTTCCTCAATCCAAGCATCAGATGAATACAGTTCATCATATATCCTCTGCTCCTTTCCCGTCACTGGGGATTTCCAGATTCGTTTGAATGGTGTCAGGTGGAACCATTGGAATGCCGCTTCCGAAAATGCTGCTCTGATAATGGCAGTGAGAGGTCGGTATCTGAAGTTTTCTATGGAGAATGGTTTTCCGTTTCCATTGGGGGCTGTTTCACGAGTAGGAACATCAATTGTGACGCTTTCTGTTTTCCAGCCATCACATTTGAAGATATTGTCATCCCCAAGTTTTACCTCTGCTTTGTCCATAACCCTAGTCTGCGTGTGAGCATTAAAGCCCTTGAGTTCTTCGGCCTTGCAGTCATCCGAATTGAAAATCTCGACAATCCGATTCAACTCGTCGTCAGACTTCTCACTACTTCCAGTCAGCTTCCAGGACATGAGACTCCAGATGGTCATGTTCTTCCATGGCCAAGGGGGCGGATTCCCTTCACTACTATCCCGTGCAGCAGCCATCGAATCAGGCCTAGGGTCCGGACCAGAAGTTGAGATATTAGACAATTCTTGGGGTGTGAGGAAGGAGTCTGGGTCACGAGATGGGCGATGGCAGTACTCGCGGGCAATACCAAATGCATTGAAGGTAGTGCGGAAAGAATCTGAGACCAGGAGTATTACTCGACGAGCTAATGACGATGTAGCAGGTGGGTTGCTGTCCAGACTGGTTGTGGAAGGTGGTGGTTCAGGTAATTGATCAATATACCTGGCAGGTAGACGACGGGCACGAGGGGGTCGACCGCTACTGCTCAAGGTAGAGTGGAGCGGTGTGGTTGGGGGGATGAAACCGGATGGCTGAAGATCTGATGTTCTTTGCACAAGAGCTGGAGTGCTGCTAGTAGTAGACTGATTGATAGTCGAGGTAGACTCGGAGGGGAAGGTATTTGCGGTCTGAAATGAAAGAATGCACCCATCAGGATGCAATACAATCGGAGGATAGCTTAGTTTGTCCATCACGATATTAGAAAAAACACTATTACACCTACATCTACACTGGTGGTACTAGCATCAGTTCTTGAACGCTTATACTGCGGTTCCTGCGTGGTTTCCGGTGATAACTCAGACTGCGCATGGACGTTGGCAGCATGCAGCCGATGTGAGCGTTGTTGCAGTTGTTTCTGGTAATGCAAGCAATATTTGCGGTGTTGGGTGCGGGGTCCAGATGCTGGAAAGGAGCGATCACATGGGGAGCCACATGGATAGCGGGCACTCATGATGCAGAGAATTAAAGTTGCGATCAAGGTGATTAAAAAAAGAGATCTCTGCCGCTGGGTCATACGATTGAGGCCTGGTGCTGCCAGGGTACTAGTAGGGCAGGCCGGTGAGGAAGCTGAGTCAGCCCTCAGCACCCCGGCCATTGAATCAGGCTGGAGTCCGAGTCAGAGTGCCTCCTGGACTCATGAACTCCCCGTTGCCAACCACCGCGAAGCAGATGCTCAGTGCATATCGATATTATTATGCCCCATTTGAGTAACATGCGTCCGTTCGCAAACTGAGCAGAGTTTGAATAAATTGCGTTACCTGCACTGCCAGTGGTAGCCGGAAGTGACAATCCGACTCGGAAGCCATCCACCAACCTTCCGAGTCGGAACTGCGGAAATTTTCATCAGCAACATCGTCCGAGTCCGTCAACAATGCCATCGCCCTTGTTGACATCCGCACGCGCGCCGAAGCGTCTAGCTTTGTCAGCCACTCCCTACTTAGTACTCTCAGCTGGAATGACCGTATGCCACATTTCTTTTCTGTTTTCTTTCTTTTTTCGACCCTTTGTCCAGTCATGCTCACAGCGTCACCCTGGACCTCTTATGCAGAAATGAATTTTGCTCGCACAGCCCATCAGTTTGCTGGAGCAGTGGAGCAGTCCAGCACGCTGCGCCCACTGTAACGCCCGTAACGCAGCTCCTCCTCCCCCCGCAAAATATAAACACCACAATCCAGTCAGATGTCGCGTCGGCAATGATGACGAATGAGTCAGCGGAGAAGCTCAAGCTTGTGTCCGATGCGAGCCCCACTGTAGAGGCGCTGCAGCTTGTCGAGCTCTTGGACAGAACGTCGGCGATGATGGCGATGCAGTCATTGTCCGTGCCAGTGGCCGACTACGGCTCAAGCCCGGCTCACGTGGACCCTGCGCTAAATGCATTCAGGATGTTTGGCGAGCTGAACGAAGTGACGGTGACAATGTCGCTGGCAGTCGCTTCATACGACAACTTTGCGGAGAGTGTTGCAGAGCATGTGCAGAAACACGAGTCGCATCCGGCATTGCTTCCGTGGACTCTGCTACTAGGGCCTGTCCCGCCGGTGCCCGCTGTTTCTGCTGCTGCGGTAGCGGTTTTCGATGAGGCAAACGTGAGCGAGGACAAAGCCTGGAATAGTGCTGCTTTCAAGGTGATCAAGAGCGAGCGCAATGTGTCTGGCGTCTGACTCTTTGGGAGCATCATGAAGGTAGGGAATGAGATGGATAAGTCCCCATCTCCTTCGACTCGGATGGACTCTAAATTCGCATGTGGAGTCTTGTGCGAAGCAAGACGGATGCAGCCTTGTTCATCGACACCCGCGATCGGTCAGGGATTCGTGCCAAGGGGCCGGTGCAAATCATCCCTCTGTTCTTTGGGGGACTTTGGCTGGCACTGGACTTTGCGGTTCAGCTCCATTTGAATCTGAAGGTGACAGCGACGGTGGCGACGGTGGCGACGGTGGTGGAGCGAGACGGTGTTGTGGGCCCAGGGGGTACTGAGGTTTCGATAGGGCATGTCGAGGAGCCTTCAGTGAACGAAGAGGAAACAGACGCATTGATATGGCGATGACCTCCGCCTTAGTGTACTATTGTGTAGGACTAGACTTGTCAGTTGCTAGAAAACTATTGTTAATGTCATCCATATACCATGTGATACCAAGTCGTTCTCATCGTTCAATGAGAAACTGACTGCTGAATATTCAACGGACACTTCATCCTGATGACCACCAGGACACAAGTATGTGTGATCGACTGACTGGGCTTCTGGATCGCACTGTCCAAAGCGCGTCGGACAACTGGTAATCTCGGCACGAAGCTGTAGAGCAGTAGGAATGTGAGTAGCAAGAGGTGCGGGAGGCAGATATAATGATACTGATGTTCAGCGGCGAGTTGCTGTGAATGCTGGCCATGCCTGACGAAAACATTTTACTTATATTGTTGCTGAATGCTTAGCACTTAATCATGAACCCGAAATCTCCCGGGAGTTGGGGACTGGCGCAATAGCGCCGCTACGATCTCATAATACACGATCTGTAAATTAAAAGAAAAAACATAGAGCTACCGTGACACTACATGTAACACAACGAGCAGAATCAAACCTCAACTGCATTGCTGATCTGTAGTATATACTGCATCTCACTGAGGTCAACAACGTCAGCACATCTGCAGTGGATTAGCAAGGTGATAAAAATTACTAGTGTTGAAATCACACCTCGTGTCTTCATATTGAAGACCAAACCTATAGCCGTTCAATGTTTTTTCAGCAGACGTGATGCGGTAGAAAAAACCAAAGTCTGGAAGCATAAACTGATGGCCAACGAGGGAATGTGGAGAGGCCAAGAAGCTTTCAACCACATCAGTAGCGATAGGGTGGCAGATGAAAGTATTGTGCGGTCGATGAAAATCTGGCAGAGTAGCGATAGGAGCGATGGGACGAGAGTACTCTTGCGATGGTACTAGATTCTTGCGCCTCTGCTCAGACCTATTCCAGGGGATGAATACTACAATGAATGGATGAAAGGATAATTGCGTACCTAAGTTGGTGTGTCCTCACACTGATTTCACGGGCTATGCGGTCTGGGAGCCGAGCCATAATGCTATGCTGCAGAAGGAGGAGCGTGTGGGCAGCGAAGCAGATCAAAAGGTGGCTTCAGATACGTGAGTTGGCAATTCCCAAGCCTAAGATAAAACTCACTCGTCGATGGAATCGGCAGGCCTCGCAAGAATGCGCTCCATAGCACTCTGGCGTTTCAGGTGTTCCTCGCTAGTGAGTTTCTTCCACGGAGTGTTGGGTTTGAGGGCCTTTTTCCCATTTGCGACCCGTTGATATGCAAGTGGCAGTTCCGGATTGCCTCGAATGGCTGATGCGTGTTCGCTGAACGTAGTGAAGTATCGCTGTCGTTGGACCGCGATGTCTTCGACAAGCCGGTTTTTGGTGAATGACTCAGAGACAGGTGTGCTGGTTCGTGGTGGGTGAATGTGGGACAAGCGGTTACTAGTGGATGCGCGAGGCATGGTGAATGAGATTGTGGTATGTCGGCGGTCACGGGGCAGCAAAGCAGACTTGGAATGCACTGTTTCAACCTTTAAGTAAGGTCCAGTGTTTTCCTAAAACACATTTCAAACTCCTCCACATTCAACAAACACGTCTTCCGGCCCGGGAAGAAGCTTTCTTTCTCCACCAGGTCCACCTTCAGCTCCAACTTCCATTGCGTCGCCCCTACCCTGGCAGCGACGATCAGTGAAACCGGTAACTGGTACCTAGTCTATTTTAATTTTACAGCATGTACAACTTCGAGATTCGCACAGTCTGCTCCAACTCATCTTGCTCAGCTGCGCCCATTCCTTTTTTGCAGACCATTTTTTGCAGCTCGGCAGCAGCATTGAGATGTTTTCTGAGTCACAGATCCTGCAGTATCATTATGGAGGTATGCTGCCGTAATGTGAGCATAAGTACTATTTAATACCAGTGGCACTACCCCTGCACTCACTGCAGATCTAGTATGGATCAAATCGAAATCCCTGAGGGGATCCATATGGCACTTCTCGACATGCCCCATGGCTCGTATGGAATCTCGTACGATATTTTTACTGCAAAAACAGAAAGTGACCTCCCTCTAGGTTGGAATACCCCAAGAGGTAATCGTATTCTAGTTCAATCATAATATTTTTTTTTCTCAGCGTGCCATTGCAGCAGCAACGTATCGCCAATTGGCAATCCAATTGCAGAGCGAAGGGTTCCGCAGCCATCAATACTCTGATTGGGCTTGCGATGACATGGAGGCTGTCGACGCATACTTTGCGATGCTGTCACTCCTGCGGATCCGCCCTCAAGGAAAACTTCAAACCACTGTACGCGGATTGAAGATGCACAGAATCTCCGACTGGAGGTTCGATGTCACTGAGCAAGTTCAGCTGGGAGGGGAATTTGCGACCCAGCTGGAGGGCCCCACACCAGCTGGCCTTGTGCCAGCTAACATCCCATCTGCAGTTCCTGAGGCTGGGGCGTTCCAGCTGCCGGACTTTACACGGCGTTCTGCTGCTGCTCAAGACCTGAACAACTGGAGGGTTGCATTGTAGGTTAGTAACTTGAACGTTCTGAAACTTGAATATGACACATTGAACGGATTATTTTTAGGTTGATAGTAGCAATTGAGGAAGATAAATGTAAATGTACTGCTGCAAATTGCAATGCTGCATTATGAATCGTTCAACATTGTTATTGTTGTCCTGGCAGATACATCTCCCATGCGTGGCACAGCAGTGCCCACCGGCAATCCATTGCCTACTGCCAACCTGAGACTCCCACTCCAACGCCAGTGTGCAGGTTGTGGTGACATTGGCACTCAAGAGAACATCATAACGCTACACTCAAAGCTGAGAATGAGGGGTTGCTCCGCAAGATGGCCAAGAAACCGTGACTCCGTGAGTGACTTTCTCTGACTCGGACTTATAGTATGGGCCTCTCGTCACCACCCATTCCGGCATCAATGACAATGTGTGGCGACTGCCGCGCACTCTCCTTCTGCCGAGAGTGCACCACGGTCACCACACATTGTCACTTTCCACTCATCTCCCTTGCCTTCGGCAGTCACGCCCCCTCATCTGCAGCGACAACATGACAACAACGCGTGGTCACGGTGGCACTGCGGTGTAACATTGATGACTCAATGATGACGCGAACGACCCACTGGCAACGACAAACCCGGGCCAAACACGCAATGGGGGAGGTTCTGCCCGAAGGGCTGTGGTGTTCAAACTCTGCTTTTGCAAACGGACGCATGTTACTCAAACGGGGAATAATACTAATATTGATATGCAACTTGATCTGCTTCGCGGTAGCAAGTTGCGGGGAGTTCGTGAGTCCAGGAGGAACTTGGACTTGGACTCTGCCAGTGTAGACTCGGACCGCCGGGGTTGGATTGCTGGGTGCTGACTCGTGGTAGTGCAGTGACGGCGGTGCAGAGGGCGGAAAGATGGCGCCCTCCACTGGCATCAGTGGCATGACCTCCAACCTGGACTTGGAAATGCGACCTTCACTGACTGTAGTACCATTCACTATGGAAACGATGAGGCTCTCCACTAAGTACTGTTACATTCAAGTACCATACTACCATGTACAGGCTGTCAATGGACATCCAACGAGTCATGTCAGTGATCAGAGCGGTAACATGGGAAACTGCTCGATGCTGGGCGAAACAAGATCTGCTGGCCATTTAACATTTCAACTTCCATGCAGATGGGAGGCAATGAAAGTCATACCACAATGATTTCCATTCTCTCGCCAATGGACGACGATCTCTGCAAGCTTCCAAATGCCGTCATCAGATCGTGCACACTCCGTGAAATGTGCCGCATTGAATACGACAACTCTGCGATCCCCAAGCCCTCGTTCCGCCAGGAAATCATAAATAATTTGACTGTCCTGACATGGTATACGCCACAAAATCAATACTTGAAGCCTGTGGAAGGAGCGTAGGATATACGCGAGAATCTGGGTCTGGATGGTGTGTTGTCCCGGTGGATGGATAGGAAACGAGACATGGGATAGTTGGCATAACTTCTGAAGACCGATGTGAACGTTATGCAATGCAATCCAACCGTTGGTCAGGTGAAGGCGATCAATGCGACTAAGAAGAGGAATGTCGGAGAGGGAAATGATTGGACCATAAAAGGCTGATGCGAGATTCAATGATAATGCCTTCAGCTGAAGGGCATTGAGAGGTGCACGGAGAGGATTTTGATCGTCAGGTAAGTTGGTAATAATTTTGAGGGTAAGCTCCTGGAGCCCCTGGCAAAGCCGGAGAACCTTGGCTCCTTGTTCAGCGGTAATTGATGACTGAATCCATAACACCTTTACAGTGGTTCTGGCGAAAGTCGGCCGAGACTGCAAAGAGCATATGAACGACTCTGTCAAGGCCTGGCAGTGGAGGTCAACTGCCCGGTACAAGAGCGGTTCTAGCCTGCCAAAATTATGGTTATATCTAACCTGAGTCCGAGTCTGTAAGACAAGTTCCCAGTACCTACCAATGATGAACACGCTTCGCAACAAGCATGTAGCGGCATATGGAAGCGCTGGGGTCTTCGAAATCTGTGCTTGCCAGGCGAAAGATGTAGTGCTCAATCTCGTCAGGAAATCTTGAGATACGTAGTATATGATGGTCCGCCGCCGCCGGGATTGCCAGTAGGCTGACATTACTAGAGAGGGAAAAGGACATAGTTGGTTCAATTCTTGTTCCACGTCCTCACTGGCACTCGTTACTCACTGTAGATACTATGTATTCAAGTTGACGTTGCCAAATAATCATCCCTTCAAGTTCAATGAAGTCATTCAAGTTGCTCCGAGCCTTCCGAAACCAGCACTCCACACTTGCTCCACACTATTCCTAACCGGTCCAAACACGTAACTAACTAACTAACTTAGGCTCTGTTCTATGCAGAACAGTTTGTGGCCGCTTTCCCCATTTTGCTACTAGCCCTCCCAGCGAGCCCGGATCCTGGCTCTGAGTCGATGATCTCATTCCGGCTCGCATGCATTCACCCTCACCCTCACCCCCGCCCAGCACTCCACACTATTCCTAATTAGTCCAAACACGTAACTAACTAACTAACTTAGGCTCTGTTCTACACAGAACAGCTTGTAGCCGCTTTCCCCATTTTGCTACTAGCCCTCCCAGCCAGCCCGGATCCTGGCTCCAAGTCGATGATCTCATTCCGGCTCGCACGCATTCACCCTCACCCTCGCCCCCGCCCAGCACTCCACACTATTCCTAACCAGTCCAAACACGTAACTAACTTACTAACTTACTAACTTACTAAGGCCCTGTTCTATGCAGAACAGTTTGTAGCCGTTTTCCCCATTAATTCGCTAGCCCTCCGAGCCCATTTTGGCTCTGTAAACTCGAAGGACTCCGAGTTGGACTCACGCTTGCTATTGGGTGATGGCATTATCAGACTTATTGACCCGGCTGCATGGAGTGACCTGGTAGGCCTAGTCACTACTAGAGTATGATGATACTATTACAAAGTGTAGAGCGACTCCAGGAAATAACATACATATTGGAGTCGTATGCATATCATTGAGACCAGAAACTCCACTCAGGCTTCGTCTTTCCCCTAGCATACTACCCCGGTGTCCATCTGAACTGTCCATCCTACACCAGCACAACTCACAGTAGTAGATAAGGAGTTCTACTTCGTCTGTATCAAACCTCAGGACGTAAAGCAGGTTGATATGATGTACTTACCCAAAAATACTGTGCCTATGATTCTTCACATCAGCCAAAGGGCGAGCCCGGTGAATGGTTTGAATGGCTTCATGGGCACAAGCAAAGAAATCCATAACAGCGATGGGAGACAACCTGTAGAGAACATAGAGGCATTCTGGCGTAACAAGCTCTATGTCATCTAGGTGTTCTACACCCATTTGTGTGAGCGGCGCAAGAAAGAGCATTGACCAGCCACGGCGTGGCTCAGCACTGTCAAGCCTTGCCAGGAAGTCGTGCAGCGACGGGTAAGAAATGTATGGGGTGAGTGTCTCAATCTCAAAATTAACAAGGATGGACGTGTTCTCGGGGTGGGTTTCGGAATCCATTATTGGTACATCACAACTGGTGCGATGATCAGCCAGTACTTATGAATCTATGCATCATTTCAGAGTCTCCACTAATTACAAACTAGTTACCAAATTTGACTGCCAAGTGTGGAGCAGAAGCGACTGGTTCAGAGGTCATGGGCCCGGGCATCACATAAGGTTCAGTTAGTGTGCGGGGATGTGGTCAAAGTTGAGAGCAGTGAAGTCGACCTCTTCTACCTTGAGTTCCTCTGTTTTGAGGTTCTTGGGGTATGTAATGGTGTCCTCAGGCTTTCCAGACAGGAACCGTGACAATGTTGAGCTTGAGGAGTACGTACTATGGGCGGCAAACGTCGCCTCCAAAGATGCAATGGAGGCATCAATCAAAGTGACAACCTTGGGAAAGGTGTCCTTGTTCAGTGCCAGGTGACATCGTTACTCCAGTTGACACGTTGCGGTGCAACGTTGCGTCGCACTGTTGTTTGCCATCGTCATTGCCCTTGGTGTTTCAGATTGGCGTGTGCATTGTCGTCATGCTTGGGGCAGGGGGGGAGAGCCTAGTAGTAGCC
>JBBPPA010000019.1:0-62182 GCA_038091735.1 Leccinum pellstonianum
CTACCTACAACATCACTTTCCTCGTCACAGTAGAACGTAGAACATGTAGTAGACTAGACTTAGTGAATTTGAGCTGCAGTCAGCGGCGGTACGGTAGGAAATGCAGCAGATGATGCAGACGACTGCATATTAAAATTAAAGTACATTGTCATGAGGCAACGCCCCGTCCGGGACAATAAGGATCGTCTTCAAGGCGACCCTCTAGCGCCGTCGTCACGACCAACAACGGTGAGCACAACAACTATCATACTGTATTGTATTCATCTGTATTTGTTTCCTCTAGCGCGGCATCTCCATTGAGCGAGCGTCGTTTCGCCTGCGGGCCATCACTTCATTTCAGGGTGAGCGGAATTCGTTTTAAAATGCAATAGTTTGTCCCTTTTGTTTGATCTCTGCCTACTATGCCTGCTCGCGACCAGTACTATCGTTGTACCTGTTCACTCTGCTGTGATCTTGATGCAGATGGCGTTGCCAGGAATCCCGCAGGCAAGCTTCAGCTAAACCGACTCAAGCATGTTCACCTCCGGAATGTGGTAGTTGAGCATGAACCTCCGAAGGACGTGCGCAGGACAGCCGTTGCGCGTCTCGCTCATCATGCAGTCGCCGATTTGCTTGATTCCGGATCTCACGAGCCAAATCCTCCACTAGAGGTAAGATATTGACACCGTCTGCTGCTTTGTCTCATCATCACTTCGTAGCATGATCTCTCCGCGTCTGTATTTTCCCTCACCCTCAACGACAATGGTCCCGACTTAGATTCGCAGCCTAGCAAACTCTGGGCTTCTCGCCAAGAATTCCAAGCGCAACAAACGACCCACTCTCTTGATGGTGTTCCATTTCCAGATGTCGGCGATCTTGCCAATGCCATCAGTCAAATCGCATTGGGAAGTACAGGCGGATGCGACTCAGGCCATATTTCGACGGCACCTGAAAGTTTGTTGACCCCAACCTCCCTGGAAAGGAAATCTATCCCTGCCGCTGCAAATGTGATCGCATCCGGCGAAAGGTGATACGATATTCTTCTTGAAGGTCGTTCATTTGCTAAACAAAACTATGTCTGGTGTAGAAAATACCAACCGCCGGAGAAGCATCGTACAGTTGTTGCCCATCGAGTATTGGACCAAATCAAAATTCGGATACAGGATATCAAACAACGATCACTTCCCCCCATGTCTTCGAATGCATACGAACGTCTCCATTCTGAGCTGGCGGGTGTTCGGAATGCCATAGCCAATGTTAAACGACAAGTCGCCTCGGTGACTATTCGAAAGGAGGAACTATTCAAGTTGTGCAACTCCCTAGACGACTCCCTTATCAAATACCGACCCAAAGTCTGCAATGATCCCGTAGAATATGACTCGTGTAAGTTTCTCCATCGACGATTTGAATTAGTACTAATATCATTCATATTATTTTATTAGCTCATCATTTTGACTACCCCATCGATCTCTGCGATGAAGTCGCTCAGGTTTCGCTTTTCCTGAGTGTCGTCAGTGTGACCTTGTTTGGTGTCAGTCGTGCTTGCGGAGACTTTTTCCTCGGCATCATATCACTTGTCCTCAACTTAGTATTTGACTTGGTCGGTTCAAAAGCGGAAACCATTCGCAATCGCACCCTTTCCCAAATCCCCAAGACCGTGAAGACGGCATTATCTCGATTCAACCTCGAAGGTCGAACCACTACATATGCGGTTTGTCCAGAATGTAACTGCACTTATAAACCTATCTGTGTCGTTGGCTCCGATCCCACCTATCCCCCCTGTTGCACCAATCGGTCCCATCCGGAAGGTAGTCCCTGCAATGCTGTCCTTGTCCGCGACCCGAATGATGGTTGTAAAATTCCCGCCAAATCTTTCGTCTATCATCACTTCCACGACTATCTGGCCGGGTTGTTGGCGAAACCTGCTCTGTCACATCTCATGGACAAGCAATGTGACGAACTCGCGCAAAATGCACATAAGCCAGCACCGGAGATTGTAAAGGACGTCTGGGATGCGGAGTTCTTGCGCACGTTCACTGGACCGTGTGGTCGTCGGTTGTTCGTTGATCGTGGTGATGAAGGCCGTTACCTGTTCTCTCTGAACGTCGATTTCTTCAACGTGGAAGGAAACCGCCAACGCAACGCAACAACGTCTTGCGGCATCATTTCCTGCGCGTGTTTAAACCTACCCGCGGATATCCGCTACAAACCAGAGAATATGTATCTTGCAGGTATCATCCCAGGTCCACACGAACCCTCTGGCGACCAACTGAATTTCTTTTTGGATCCCCTAATCGACGACATGAAGGAGAGTTGGGACAGGGGTATTCGTTTTTCTCGTACAGCCTCAGATCAGGGACGTGTCACACGTTCTGCTATTGCTTGCGTTGTCTGTGACCTCCCGGCTGCAAGAAAAACCGCTCAGATGGCTGCCGTCACCAGTCATACCTACTGCAGTGCTTGCCACTGTTCTCGTATATCGACGCTCGGCAGGACGGACGTTCTTTCTTCCGACTGGGAATTTCGTGACAAAGAAACTCTGCGGGGTCATGCTGAAACTTATAAGGACGCTTCGCCTGCCGAACGGCTCAAATTATTTGTTCGGCATGGGGTTCGGTGGTCATCGCTCTGGCGTCTTCCATACTGGGACCCGGCACGACAGCTGGTTGTGGATTCCATGCATTGTTTGCTCGAGGGACTAGCTCAATTTCATTTTCGTGAAAATCTAGGTCTTACCAGCGCTATCGCTATCAAGGCGCAGAGTGAATCGGATTTGCGTCCCGCATTCAGTGAAAATTTTCGCCCCGTGGATGGATCTACAGATGCGCAGTCACTCGGTAGCAATGACCAGAAACATATCAAGAGCATCCACTCTCTGCTTGTCGCTGCCGCGGATGATTCAGATGGCGAAGAAGATTTGTGTATTCGGAATCATCTGAATTCCCTGGAGCGCAGGCTTACTAGAAAGAACGTCGAAGCTCTGAAATTCGTAGTCAAAGGGCTTGATTTACCGCTCTTTTCTCAGGGAAGGGTGTACAAAATTCATTTGGTTAGAGCACTCGTCGAATGGGTGGGTACACTCTTACTAGTTAGTTTAAGCATTTATCTTACCTTTTGTTCAGCGGAAGACAAAACCAATGTTTGCGCCCGCCCAACCCCAGATATCCACCCCGTCTGTAATGCTTCGTATCCAACAGATCATCAAAGAAGCAGATACACCTTCTTGGTTGAGGTCGGTCCCCCGCAACTTTGGCGAAGCACGAGCAGGAACACTGAAAGCTGATGAATGGAGAACTATGACTACGGTCTTCATACCATTGGCACTTATCAGTATGTGGGGCGACGGGTCAGTGCATCCATCAAATGAAGTGGCGGATCGTCTGCGACGTGTCCTCGACCACGCTATGCACCTCGTATCCGCCGTTCAAATTGCTTGCTATCGGGTTATGACAACATCGCGGATGGCAGCCTATCAAACATGTATCACTTCATGGATGGCCGATTTACAGCAGGTTTTACCTAACGCGCCCTTGCGACCAAACGCGCATATGGCCTGTCATATCTATGACTACCTCAAACTATTTGGACCTGTTCGCTCTTGGTGGTGCTTTCCATTTGAGCGTCTCATTGGTCAGCTCCAACGTCTGCCGACTAATAACAAGTTTGGTTCGTTGACGAAACAACCCACTTCAATTAAGTACTCACTACCTTATAGGTGAACTTGAAGAAACAATTTTACAATCTTTTATTCAAGGAGCGAAGCTGCGTAGTTGGCTTGCGCGATCCGATTGCCCGCCTGCTGTTAGGGAATGTCTAGCTCTGTTCAACAAACACGTGAACGGCGATCACTCACCAACAGTACCAAGCACCGTCGCTGATAAGCAGAAGCTACCCGTTCCCCATGACCTGGTCCCCCACACCTTCCACAAGCGACTTATTTTCCATGCTCGTTACCAGCTTGGTGGGGTCTACTTCAGTCGGCGTTCCACTCATGTCGGCAATAGTCTGGTAATGTACAATGGAGTTTTCATAGATACCGAATGGGCCAAGGCCCAACGCATACCCCTGAAACCCCTCGAATTTGTTGTACTGGTTTACAATGTAGATGGAACAATCAACTCGGCAGGAGGCATCGCCTACACCACCAACCTAATCATAGATTTTCAAGGACACCGCGAAAAAATGACAGCCGATGTGACCAACCTGGGATGTAATCAAATGATCCTGGGATACACCTGGCTATGCAAACACAATCCCTTAATTGATTAGGTACAAGGGACAGTTAAATTAAATCAATGTCCCACTTCTTGCTGAGCGTTGAACGCCATATATGAATCTCGCTTAGATGAATCTGAGATCGATCATGATTTCAAGCCAAAAAAGGGTAGATTAATTCCCCTCAGCCCTGTAGAACAGGACGAAGTCAAAGCCTTCGTTGACGATCAATTGAGCAAAGGTTACATCAGACCTTCGAAGTCCCCCCAAACTTCGCCAGTGTTCTTCATACCTAAAAAGGATGGTAAAAAGCGAATGGTTATGGATTATAGATATTTAAACGAAGGAACTGTTAAAAACAATTATCCTCTTCCCTTCATTGGCTCAATTGTCGATAAATTAAAAGGAAACAAGATCTTCACCAAGATGGATCTCCGTTGTGGTTATAACAATGTGAGAATCAAAGAAGGAGACGAATGGAAAGGAGCCTTCGTCTGCCATCTTGAATCCTATGAACCTACTGTAATGTATTCCGGGATGTGTAATTCCCCGGCCACATTCCAGAATATGATGAATGACATCTTCGCGGATATGGAAGGTGTAGTGATTATTTACATTGACGATCTCTTAATCTTTACAAATGGACATATGAAACACATCATAATCAGGAAATGGTCAAAAGAGTCTTAGAAAGATTGCGGAAGAAGTTCCGACTTGTTCATCAAATCCGAAAAGTGCTTCTTTGGAGTATAAAAGGTCGACATGCTAGGCATGGACATCTCCTGTGATGGAATCTCAATGAATGCTTGCTAAATGGCTGGTCCCCACTAATGTAAAAGCCATGAGAAGCTTCTTGGGTTTAGCCAACTTCTATCGCCGCTTCATTACCAATTACAGTCTAGAAGCAAAACCTCTCTACGACCTAACTACAAAAAATCAACCCTGGAAATGGGGATTGGCTCAACAGAAAGCATTCGACACACTATAAAAGAGATTCACCACCGCACTGGTATTGGCATATCCAGATGAAATGACCCCTTATCGTGTCGAATACGACGCCTCAGACTACTATCTAGAAGGTGCTAGATACAACTTCAAGATCTGGACGGACCACAAAAATCTCCAGTATTTCATGAGGAATCAGGATCTGAATTTGAAGACAAGCCAGATGGGTCCAGTATCTATCTCAATTCGATTATACTCTTGTAAATACACCCAGTACCTCGATGGGAAAAGCCGACACCTTCTCTAGGAGAGAAGATCACATGATCGGCATCGAGAACGACAACAAACAACATACCGGAATCTTGCATCCGATCTCTAGAAGAGATCACGCTCTTTGATAAAATAAAATCCTCGCACTCTGGTTGCACATCTCCAGACGGGTTGATCGGGTTCCAAAAGGACTCCGCCATGACGTGATGACACAATTCCACAATCACCCAATCTTTGGACATAAAGGTGCTGAAAAGACATAAGATTTCCTCACAAGAAATTACTCTTGGCCAGGAGCTAAGAAGGACATACAGAAATATTGTAAAGCTTGTGAGCACTGCACGCGCATGAAACCTACCAACCTTCCGCCAGCTGGAAAATTGCAAGCTCTAGAAGTTCCTGAAGGACCCTGGAAGAACGTGTCAGCTAACTTCATTACTGGCTTTCCTGTGTCACACAGTTTTGACAGTATGTTAGTAGTGGTAGATTGATTCTCCAAGGAAGTCCGACTGCCTGTGTACCTACCACAAAAACCATTATGTCCAAAGGAACAGCCGAATTATATAGAGATTACGTGTGGAAACACCACGGACTCCCTGATTCACTCGTTTTCGACCGCGGACCCCAATTTGCTAGTCAAATGATGGTAGATCTGCTCAAATTGCTAAAAATAGAAAAGAAGATGTCCATTGCATAAATTAACAGAACGCTGGATTGGTCCTTACCAAATCATAGAAGTTCAGACCAATAGTGTGGGATTACTCTTTCCCAAATCCATAACAGCTCGACACATTGTCAATGTTTCTCGAGTCAAACCCTATATTGAACCCTTAAAAAGAAGATGTCCATTGCGTAAATTAACAGAACGCTGGATTGGTCCTTACCAAATCATAGAAGTTCAGACCAATAGTGTGGGATTACTCTTTCCCAAATCCATAAAAGCTCGACACATTGTCAATGTTTCTTGAGTCAAACCCTATATTGAACCCTTACCGGGACAACTGGTTGTCTACCCTGGACCAGTATTTGTCAATGATGAAGGCACCAAAGAATTTGAGGTCGATCACCTTGTTGATTCTCGCCCTATTGGTTGTGGATTCCAATACCTGGTGTATTGGAAAGGATATGATGAAAGCAACAGAACCGGGGAACCTACCTCCAGTTTGAAGAAAGCCCAGTTGGCTATAAATAACTTCCACCACCATAAGCCCGCAGCTCCTAGATGATTAAAAATGAATTGTGCCTTGTTTGATAGTCTTTTTTTTTATTCCTATTATTAATTTCACTTCTGGTTCTACCTCCACTTGATCTGGAATCTCAAGCCTAGTAGGGGGGTAATGTTACAAACCTCTTCATTTTCCACTCTTCGAAGTCACGTGACCTGCTTAGTCAACATCACGTGACCACTTATATACTTTATCTTTCATTTCTCACTTTTCACTTTTCCAAGTCACGTGACCTGCACAGCCATAAGTCACATGACTTATCCTGGTAGCACCCATTGAACACTTACCGTATTAATTAGCATAGCTTATCCAGACCGGCCCTAAGGTGGTCTGTGTACACATGTCAGTAGTATAAATACTTAGTGTTTAAAAGTCTGGTTCGGTTCGGTCTTTTACCTTTTTTGGGCAAGACCGGACCGTAACCGGTCTTGGGAATTTCCTGAAATCCAAAAAACCGAACCAAAACCGATAAAAACCGATTTTTCGGTCTTGATCAGTTTTTTGCCAGTCCGGTGACGGTTTTGGACCGGTTTTGGTATGCTCCAAAATTAGAACACACTTTCAGCTTTCTACCACTATTTTTTTAATGTAAAACAGTTCACACGCGACAGAGATATGATCATTTTAAGATTAGATGCAATATGGCTCTTTAGACAGCTAGAAAGATCAATCAGAACGCACTCCGCAAGTGATCGGCGGGCTTGGCGGTGGCTGTACCGAATGTGGGGAAAGCCCCTATCTAAATTTAGAGCCAATAATAACGTAAATCGGCCCATATGCGGGTGCGCTATGACCAATATCGACCTTTAAATCCATATATTGTCATAAATATCATAACTAACTCAAATAAAATCGTAACAATATGCAAAAATCAGGAATAATCCTCGTATATACTACCAAATAGGGTTAAATAGGGGCTACCCCAAAAGACCCGTTAAGACCGGTTTTCATTTTTCCAAAAATCAAAAGACCATAACCGAACCGATTGACACTTAGGAAAGACCGGACCAATCAGGACCGGTCTTCATCGGTTCGGTTCAGTTAAAAATCGGTTTTTCATCAGTCTTAGCACCGGACCTTTAATCACTAGATAGGGTTATTAACCATGGGGAATCAATCCAATGGTGATGGTTAGAAGTAGTGTAGAGTGCTACAAAGTCTACAATGAAGTAAGGAGTGAACTTCAGGCCAGAACACCCTTTTGGTGACCACTCTCACTTGTGAATCTCCTGGCTGTAATTGGAGCATTTGGTCTCACTTGATGAGACACTAGAAGCAGCACAAAGGGTCAAACATCACAAATTCTTGATGTTTGCCTGGAGTACCAATGGCTCTGATCTGGTCAAAAGTTTGTGCTGCTCCATGAGCAGGCTCACTGAGTGTTGCAAACCCCAAATTTCTATTTGCTTGACTTCAGTGTTACATCACTGTCCAATCACAGTCACTGAATTGTCACAGTGAATAACACTATTAAATAGATTAAATAATTAAATGTTAGAGGTGCATCATAATTGTCTATTGCACATCAAGCATTATAGCTAATGAGAATGTTAAGATGTATTTGCCAGTGACTGTAGCCAGACCATGATCTTCACAATCGCAACCCTTTTTCTCTGTGATTCTCCATGCACCACCCCCAACATTATGTCATGGCCATGTTCATCATCACATTTCAATGCATGACTCCAAATCCCCCCTACTTTGGGATCACAACCTGCATACAGCACAATGTTGTCCTCTGTCATCAAGTGTGTCAGTCAGTAAGTGGCATTGATTTTTGCCAATGGTATGTTCCATCGTCCATTGAGCAGTACAGATACTCAGTCCTTTCTGGGCTGTCTCAGGACCAAGGTGAAGAACTTGGTGGATGCAGGGATGAACAAAATGTATGTGGTCCTTACATTGTTGATAATAAATTTCTTCGAATTCATGTTCCCAGGAGGTCAAGAGAGCTGTTGCTTCAAGTAGATGCTTATGGCTGATTTCGTGTTGGGATAAGAGCTGAAAACCCCATACCAGTGTGCAAAAGTTGAGCCAATATCTCTGAGGGAGACTTGAAGAAGTCCAGGTGCCAGGCCAAACGTATACACAACAAATTCCAATATTTTGTAGTCCGTATTGATCTTTTCTACAATGTTCTGAGGTTTGGCAGCAAAAGAATTTGGCAGATGTTTTACCTGCCACTTCGAATGCACCACCATGAGCTTGCCAAGTCTGTTCATCTTCATGCAAGTGATATTTCCACACCAGAGTGAATGATGGAAGGAGGCAAGATGTATGATATTAGTTGTCATGCATAGTGGAACACCCAATGAGTGGATGGGGTTGAGTCCAAGAATCAGTGGGGCTTTTGTGATACCTGTTTGGTGTTAATTGGGTGCAGACATGAAAGACAACAGCTATTCTTGCCACAGTGGTCCACCCCACAGCACGAGTGCCGGTCCATCAGCTGTTGTGAAAAGTAGATATATATCAGAGTGATAGGTTGTGTTGCGATTTGCATCCCAAACCCAGAGTCCTTCCTTCTGAAGTGCGGACAAGTGATGTAGACCGACAACCATGAATGATTTTGAGGTTTATTCAGGCCTGGGATGAAACCACCTGGGTGAATGTGATACTTTTTATAGCATCTGTTGGGGCCGAGGTTAATGATGATCCAGATATATAGCCAGGAATCAGAATCCTTGTCTTCGTAGAGCTCAGTGCAGCATTTTTAGTGCACAGCATACCGACCCATGCATAAGAGGTATAATTGTCTAGGAAGACGATTATGTATTGATGCTTATTGTAGCTTTCGATTGGAAAGAACTTTAAGTCCAAATGGATTAACTCAAATAGAGCAAAAGCTCGACGTTGGGTTGACGGGAAGGGAGCACACAAGTCAGCCATGGGATGGAGTCCTTTGATGTAAGTCAAGTACATGTTGTCACTGTTCACTTGTGTGAAGTGCCAGATTGATCAAATCTGGTGCATTGCCTTTCACAGTGAGTTGCTATTTAAAGAAGGTCTAAAGGGAGAACAGTCTTGGGATGAGGTCAGGAAGAAGTATACCTGGCCAAAGTGACGACGGTCTTGCAACTGGAACCAGTGGTGGTGGCGATTTTTATGTGGTCACTTTCATCAGCGAACTCTGTGTAGGTGGCAAAGTCACTCTTATCTTGCTGGTGTGTGACTTACAAGAGCCGCCATAGCTAATTTGTTTTCAGGCCAGTGACCTATGACAAGGCGTCAGACAAGAAATAGGAGTGCAACAAAGCCATGCACCAGGCTCCCATTCTATTGACTCAACAATGCTGGTGACCAGTGACTCTATATTTGAGGTCTTGAGGTTGTGGGATTGAGAAAGAAATGGGTTCTTGATTGTATGGATGACCTGGCAATCTAGCTTTGCTTCCTTGAGAAAATCCTTCCAGACCAGTGGGTAGAATGTGAGTGTATCAGATGAGGCTGGTTGATCCTTCGATTTCTTGTGCCATTCAGATTCATTACAGCAGACCAGGTCCTGCTTCATTAAGGGTGTTGTGTCCCAGAACAGCGAGTTGATCAGAATCTGCCACTGAGGGCTGTCTATTGTTTTGATGGTGACACATCAAGATATCAACCACCTCTCCATGGGTGGTGCTCTATAGACAATATGATTAATAGTTAACTCTGATTAGAT
Source organism: Leccinum pellstonianum (assembly GCA_038091735.1). NCBI lineage: Eukaryota > Fungi > Basidiomycota > Agaricomycetes > Boletales > Boletaceae > Leccinum > Leccinum pellstonianum. The sequence continues at coordinate 10,297 of JBBPPA010000019.1, forward strand.
GGACTTACATATACTGTTTATCATCTGATTTGCAAAGATCACATAATGCTGCTTCATTTCTCTTCATCACATGGGTTATTTGGAGGTGTGACAGATTGCATTGTATTCTGGCTTGTGAGATTCATGAGAAAAACCTATAAATTTCATGACTTGGGGATTCCAGCAACACAAAGTACTCTATTACAGACCTAGATGAATGGCCTCCCATTGATAAGTTGCATCCCAGCCATCAACTTCCTCACTATGTGATATCAGGCCATGCCTTTCACCAGCTGCTGTGGAAGCCCTGCAGAGCCAGTGCCTGACCTGTTTGAACAACGAAGTGCTAAAACTTTGTCATCTTGATTCTATGACTAGATGTAGGTGCACTTATCAACACTTCATGTTTTTCCACCATTTAGCTTCCCTCTATCTTTGCATACAGTCTGTCTCGAGCTTGGATGAAGTCAAATCGCCCTTGGATTCTACATGAACATACCAATAACCTCATTTGGGTATACCATCAATATGATAGAGCTGCTTCATCATATTGACTTCATTGAGGATATCTTGAGTGAACAACATATGCACCCAGTAATCCTTAATAATGTAGGAGATGTTGTCCCTGCATATGAGATAGTAGACTCTGTCTCTGCCCAAAAAATCCAGGACTAGAAAACAAGCTGTCAATGATGTTATATCACTCCTGAGTAACCTACATCCTCCCAATTGGTTTACCATTGACTTGCAAAACAAACAGGATGAAGTTGGATCCAGAGGAGGAAGGAGAGAGGTTGTCGCCGTTGTTTTAGCTGGGCATGTTGGTTTCAGCTGCATATCATAGGGTGGATTTAGAAACAAAGTAGCTGATATAAAACTGCATGGGCTTGATATCTATAGTCAAATCAAACCCTACACAGTCATGGCTGCCAAACAATATAGAACAAAGGATGTGATGGATGAGGTGCTCAGGCTTCTCGTGGATGTTAAATGGTGGGAAAACAACACCACCAAAGCAATCATAGAAGTGGATGCGAAAGTCTTCATCGGCACAGATCAATATCCCTAAAATAAAGCGCCTCCTGGAAGGGCTGCTCAAAAGGTGAGGTACACTTTTGAGTCCATGAACTTTCCAAGGTGTTTTGTGGGCTGGTATTTTTCTTTTGTGTACTCATCAATCATTTTAGGACTCAGCCAAGTTACCTCATCCAGAATTCAAATGGACTTGTCCAAGAAGAACAAAGTCTGGTTTGCACTAGTAAGCTCCTGATGATCCTGAAATGAGCTTGTTGCTCCAATTAGACATCCAGCAATGCCTATCAACACCAATACTGGAGGCAAGTATTTTGATGGCACTATCTTTGGAATTCTCTCAACAAGGAATAATGAGTTTCCTTTTTGGGAATGATAGACTATCTCTGTCCAAAATGGCCAAATTGTGGCCCCGGTTGTACTGTTATACTTGAATTTCAAGGCACCAGGATGGGACTGGATGTGAATCAGTATAGATAGATCTTGAATTATGGAGGACTTACATAGCAAAACCTCTCCTAGTGTCTTTGGTAGCTTCATCAACAATTGCCCCCTTCTCATTGTCATAGTGAAATCCCTGACTTTGTAATTGGCCTTCTATATTGACTGAAACCACATTGGACAAATTACATAAGCTTATATAATCATGACATTGCCATTCTATATTGAATTGAACTACATTTGGATAAATTAAATAATCTTACACAATCATGGCATACCATTTGCATACTGATTATACCAGATTTGGAAATATTACATAATCTTACATAACCATGTGATTCTCATTTTTATATCTCACTTTCAAATCATTTTGATATTGAACTATACCATATTTGGAAAAATTACATAATCTTACATAATCATAGGAGTCCTATATTTGCCTCATTGATTACAAATCATATCAAAATGGATAAAACTATTATTTGAGATCTATATGTATTATGGGAGTCCCACTGGTTGGGTGCCTGTTTACATAAAGGTTCCAAATTACATAAAATCCATTTTGGCAACAGGTCATTTTCAGTGGGAGGTTAGGAGTCGCCTGAAGTGCTTTGCACTACACTTCTTTGGTGCACTTTACTTTGTGCAGAAAAAGATGAGACTAATATATTATAGCTCGTCCATAGTGGTTGCCTGAAGTGTCACAACAAAAGTGAAGCTTGCATTATCATCTCTGTCATCATCCTTTAAATGATTTTGTGCTTTGCCATTGTTGGAGAAAGGACAAGGCAAAGTTTTCAAAAGCACGAGATGTTTTTTCCCATTTTGAAATAGTCAAACAGGCAGATGTGGGTTTTGAAGTGTTATTTCTTACTATGAAGATTTGTAATATAAGTTCAAATCAGCACAAATAACAATGCCAGGAGGCTACATAAGAAGATAAGTAGAAACAACATGGTTTAAGTCCATCGAAAAGGAGGTAGTATGACCATGTAAACTGACTCATCCACTTCACTCCTGATACCTTGGCACCCATCTGACATCCATCGGTTCATAGGCTCCGAGCAGTGTAACAAAAGCATCTTTCCATTCGTCCCTGGCCTTCATCCGGACGTTATTATATCTCCACTGCAAGTCCAGTGTGGTAAACATGTCTACTCCTTCAAGCTAATCAATCAGCATTGGAATGAGTGGCAATGGATAATTATTCTTTATGGTGCCTTTGTTTAAATACCAATAGTCCATGACCACCCGTTTCTTTCCATCCTTTTTAGGGATGAAGAAGACCAGAGAGGTCTGCAGGGACTTTTTGAAGGGCAGATGTATCCTTTCTTTAACTCTGAGTCGAGGAAAGTCCGGACTTCCTGAGTCTCGGAGTCTGACAATGGTATAATACAACTCTTCTTGGTGATGAAGTCCGGCTTCAAGTCAATGGCATGGTCCTAGACCTTGCGTGCTGGCATACAGAATGAGGCCTGCTCCGAAAATACATCAAGGAAGTCATGGAACTCCTCTAGTATCTCGTTTTTTAGATCGTTTATTTCATCCACTTGGAGATTTCCAGTTTTTATACCATCAACAACCACTATCTTGCAGGAATCTACCGGACTAGCTGGTACTGAGTCTTTTGGTCTTTCTTTATTCAAGTCTCTATGGGCCGGTGGACTAGCCAGTACTGACTCTTTAAGATCAGACTTCACAGACTCTCTGTATTCCAGTGTAGTCAATTCGAGCGCATGTGGTCGGACACCTGTCAAAGGTTAGTGAGGGAACATTCCAATCAATAGACAGATTATGTAGAGAAAGAAAATCAAAACCAAGAAAAAGGGCATTAGTAGAGAGCGTAGTAACATCGGCCCTGGTGGGAAACTAACAAAGCTTTCATTGTGACGACTGAAGAGGCTCTGCCGGAAGTCCGGAGGGTAGTCCGAACTTCGAAACAGTTTCAAGAGGTTCAACTAGTGAAGGAAATGGAAGGAGGTGATTTATAAATAGAACTACAGGCCATAATGAAGTCCAGAGAATTTCTATACAACTGCATGATTTGTGCAGTAATTTTTTCGTTTTCTTTTGAATTGGAATTAAGTACACCTTTTTTATTGTCTTTAAGTGCCATGCCCATAGATGAGGATGCTGATTTAGACATTCTACATACCAGAGAATAAGAAATTTGTACAGGAGAATTCGTAGCTAAAGAAACTATTTGTCCGTCTGCAGTCACACCCCTCGCGTAAGTATAGGTACCTAATTTTTTGATTGTTCACTGGGTGCCGCAATCCTTTCTGTGGCCAGGTCGGTCTCTCCAATATGCTTCTGCTTCTTTGGACATATACTTAGGACAAGTTCTTGCAAAATATCCAATGTTTGTGATTGGATACTTGTCTGAAGATGAAAATTGCAATCATTGTATACTGTGAATATGTTGATGGCACATGACTTATCTCCATCTCATTGAATCCTCCTGGTGCATACTCAATGGATTTGCAATAATATCTCTTCGCTGGAATTTAAGGATAAAATGAATATGCTAAGAACTCTTCGAGGGTGTTCGGGGTGTAATAGGTCATGAGCAATGTTGACTGCATGCATGTATAATAGGGAAGAGTAGGCTATTGGAAGTGGAGATCATTTTTTCATTGTAGGTATAGTTTTTGATTACCCTAGCCCCATGTTTTCCAATGTGTCAGCTCGAGACGAACAACTATTCTGTATTTTGAGGCACATAGACATTGAGCATGTGTGCTCTCCATTCAGCTGCATCAAACACCACAAGAGTCCAATGCAGGGCAGCAGCTCCTGTGACCGCTGCACTTGATTCATCCAATGTGGACAAAAAGGCATTCATGTTTGGCACATATGTAGCCAATTGCATATGATGTAAGCACAAACTTGCATACAATTACCCCTCAACGTCCATGCGAGGGAGAGTAAGTTGTATAATGGTCGATAGAAATATATGATGTGCCAGACAAGGGGGTTGTATGGGAGAGGCATGAAGACAAGATCACAAAGTGATGACCAATCTGCTATACTCTTATTTATATATTGCTGGTTGCTCTCAGTAAGCAATGGACACTGTGTCATTAGTTCCCAATAACAAGCAGCATGGCTACACTATCTCCATATGCATGTGTCATCACATCGAGCGATTTTACATTCTCATATCTTGAGTCCCACAATTAATTCTCAGTTTTGCAATTCAGCTGAGTGAGTACAGAGGTCACTGTGCAGTAATCTATCTAGCACTTATGTATTAGTTAACAGCGATTTGAATAGTGACTTGTGGGATGTATTGATATCGCTGCCACAATCTGTCACAACTATGGAAAAAATATGTTACTTTTGGTGATTTTGCACTTTTTTCATCCTTTTTTACTTCATTGTAGACTTGTAGCACTCTGCACTACTTCTAACCATCACCATTGGATTCCCCATGGTCAATAACCTTATTAATCTTTTCTCCTCGAGGTTCTAGACTCTTGTGGTCACTCTACACACCTCTATCTTCTTCTCTTCGAGTTGTGATTACTTTTCCCACACTTGTGGCTGATTGTGGCTGCCAGTTGTTTGCCAGTATTTACAGCCACTAGACATAAGCCTTGGAGTCCTCTGTTCTGTTTCCCTTGGTTACTCACAGTGGACTCCAGGTCAATAGCTCATTGTACTTCGCTCAATATCATTCCTGGTTGCTCACAGTGGACTCCAGTGTGACCTACAAGTCTCCTTTAGTGGTTATCCCACCCCCACAAGCTTATTTCGCTTATCATTTCTTTTCCAGCAAGATGTTGGCCAGATGGTTGAACTCAATGGTTCATTGGAGGAATGTCCCCATATGCTGCAACTTTGCAGCCGCTCCCTCCCTTGTTGCCCCCAACATTCAAGTTGAATGGGCAATGTGTTCAACTTGATGCACAGGTCGACTTTCAGCGATTGAAGAAAATAATTGTCAGTTTCCTCTGGCAGTGCAGCATCTTACCATGTTGAGCATGGAAGGGGAAGGGATAACCGATTCAGTTGCTGAATCATGAGACAAGAGCGTGAGCAAGCTATGTAACATGTTTGATTGTCATACTGATAGGATTAGTGTGGATATCAACAGAAGGAGAAACAATGCCACCCAAGTGGCTGGAGTTTGTGGGATTCCTGCCAGTACTCTCCCTTCCGGAACTCCTAGGGGTTCTCAACTGGGGTGATGGTGTTGTAGCAGTGTGCGGATAAGGAATTTTTATTTCTTGGGCAGGATTGCACTGAATTGTGAATTCAGTTAGAAGATCTAGGAAAACTTGCTTTGATTGGATATTCTGCAGGCTCTTTGAAAGCACCCAAGTTTGTGCTGAGGTGCCTCCCTAAAGACTTGGTTGAGGATTCAATGACAGTGCATCTAGGGAGAGAGATCACAGGGGCAGGTGATCCTGAAAGACTTTCAACTGGATTGCTTTCACCCCCACATGGTGTATTTGCCCTAAATTACAGTTGGTAAGGCATTTTGTTCAACTACTACTAGAAGCTGATTGTAGGGCTGGCCATTCTGAACACCAACCATATCAGTATTGCTGTATGTCCTGGACAACTGGCCAAATTGGAACCACGTCAAAAGGAGGCACAATCTACCTCAGTTCATATGGAATTTGTATTGAACCTGCCCCGAATAAGCCTTGCAATCATCACATCTAGCAGGCTTCTGGTGGTATAGGCTCAATACCAGAAGGAACTTATCATGCAGGTGGATGCTGCAAATCATTAGAGGCAGGCCCTTCAGAAGAGGATGGCATAGTTGGCAGTAATATTTCTGACTATTGCTTAGCCAGTAGGCAGTGCCCTATCTGCCTGCCTGAATCTGAACTTTCAGACAATAACAATTGAATAGTAGGAGTAGCTGGATGAATGTCATAAGTTCAAGCCACATAAACTTCCATGGTTGACAGTTACCCCAGCCAAGGTACCTAACTGGCCAGCTCTGTCCAGACCACTCCAGACCATCTCCAGACTGCTCCATTGAATTTGAATGTTCCAGTCTGGATAAGACTAGATAAAAAGAGCATTTAGTACATATTAGTCAAGGTTGGGAACTTGACACAAGATTACAGGCTGTTTTGGAATGTCCCAGTCTAGATAAGACTAGGTAAACAAAGCACAATACATGTTAACTTGACACAATATTTTCCAGGTATTTCAGTCGCAAAAAATATTACACCTTGTCAGGACAGTCCTAGACAGAACATTACCAGTTTCGAAAGATAACATCAATACACATCCAAACATATATATTGTCCCAGATCAAGTCACACTGATCTCATGGGCAGACAAAGAGAGTCATCAACATTCAAAAGAAACACTATGTTATGGAAGCTAGTCGAGATCTATATCAAAACCAGTTGAATTTTCTGCAGCATTGGTTGGTACCATTCCTAATAATATATCAGTAGTGCATTTAGTAACCAAAGTGTCATTGCATTGAGTACCTTCCAGTTTTGGCCCACTGCATCTATTACAGAGCTGCCCCAGAATGAATCAGAATATCAATGTAAACCTCAGCATAAATGTCATGCTTGAATGTGACTTCTTTTCCTTTGACGGCAATCTTGTCAAGCACTGTGAAGTTCATTCATTGGTTACTCACAGTGGACTTCATTGTGACCCTATAGTCCCTATGTAGTGGTTATCCCACTCCCAAAAGCTTCTAGTACAAATGCCTAGTAGACAGAAGCATACAGAATGACAAGTGAACAGAAGCATAATATAGTACAAGACAGACTCGGAAGCATGACAGATTATTTACTTTGTCTATCCACACATAAATCATCTTCTGAAGCTGCAACATCTTTGCCCATCGCTGAGAACAGCTCTTCATTTTTAACCAACTTTTGTGCATGCAAATTTTAGTCGGCTTCAATAGACATTGCATACTTAGTGACTAGTAGTGCTCAAATAATAAGTAAATAATGATAAGAAGATGTCATACCAAAGCTAATGTGTATGAGATTCCAGTAAGCACTTTATTTCTGTGTGCCACGAGGGGGTTCCACTTCCATTCACATTTGCTACTTCTGAACACCTCTTGAAGGTCGAAGAATCCAGGGGAAGACGTGTCTTTCAAAGCCACAATGAGATATTCCCACATGCAATTGTTGGTGAAGAAGTCAATCTGGAGTAATCTGAGCTGGTAAGTAAAGTAGTTATGGTGAAATTTGGAATACTCACATTGGTTCCACCACCCATGGGATGCCACATTGAATATCTGAACGTGTTGGACCAGGTTACATACCACTCAACTACACATAACTGATTGTTGTTGAATGTTCTGATGCCTTGTACAGGAAGGAACGGCATGATTGAGTAGTTAGTAGATACAATGTACAATGGAATAACTGGTAACTCTGATGCCAGCTTGACCTGTTTAAGAGTCAGATATACATTACACTAAATCTTGTCCCAGCCTTTTGCTGCACATAGGTGATCCTGATCACAGGGAGTTGTGGATTGGCTGGCAAGGCAATGCAAGAGAAATTGTGACTGTCATAGTAAGTTAACATTTTGGCCAAGGTTGGCATGATGCTGTATATTGGCAGGGAATTTAAGGTTTCAAGTGTGATTGGATGTAATAGATGGTGGTGATTTCCTTGAGAGCGGCATGAGCTTTTTTGAGTGAGGAAGACAGGACAGCTGAAGTGGACATATAGGCAATGAGAAGGAATGCCCCTATCAATTGAAAAAAAAAAAAAAAAAAAAAAAAAAAAAAACATTGGAAATATTGATGTAATCACCTGGAGCTCTTTTTTTGCCCACCCACCTCCTATCATTTCAATGTCAGACAGTCCTTCAGCAACATGAAAGGAGTTGCCACAATTTGAGTCAAAGTAATATTTGGAGTTGCCACATTTTCAAACAAGTGTCTTTCTGGCAAATGCTAGTTCGGTGAGTCTAGCACTACAGACTCTGGTGACTCAAGCGAGATATGTTAAACTTGAGTTACTCTATATGGGCACCAGGGGTGGTAGGCATCTTAGTAATTGGAGTTTGGTATCAAAATTGCTCTGCAGCATCAAAGTTGGCTGGCATGAGAAAGCTCTGACCATAAGACCATGAGACTCTATTCCTTCAGGTAGATTGACTGGAGATTTCAACGTGTGCAGAGGTTGCTGAGCTCAAGGGTGGAAGTCATAAGCATCCCTCATGCCATGAAGTTGCAAACTCTGGTGGGTTTTGATCATACATGCACAAGGGCTATTGAAGATGCTTGAAAGCCTGGTTCACTTATGATCTCCTGGCATCCCTAGATCAGTGTCACGGCTCACTAACCCCTAACCCCATTTGGCTCTTTCATTGCTGCAGATAGGCTGAGATCTTTTCCGCATTTGGAAGAACTACAGGCAGCTTGAGGCTACACCAATGCTTATCAACAAGATGGTGAACAGACCTCTTGTACTATTACTCACTATTTCTCAGCACCATTCACATTACTGGTAGCTTTTATGGAAATCAGAATGCTGCCAGATAGAAAGGTTCTGCCTATTCAGACACCTTTCAAGAGTTTGCTGAGATGTGGAAACACTCAAATGTTGAATGCTATAGAACAATAGCCAGGCATTCCATCCAAAAGGATGTGACACCAATGATGCCAAAACTCCATACCTCTTTCCATGGGGAGACTATGTCTCCAGGAAATGACTGATTTGGACGTTCAATGATGCAGATTCACTCGCTCCCTTCTCATTTCATCAAAAGGTTTATGCCAACATCCTCTCCCAGATCCACCATGTCCACCTCCATTTACAAAGATATTGCCAAGCTCTCAGGTGGCAACTACTGCGATTGGGCCCATGAAATGATTACAGCCCTATGTACCCAAGGCTTCTGGACAAAGATATCTTATCCTCACCCCTCTTGGACCATCAAACACTGTCTGAGAAGGCAAGAGAGACATTGTACATCAATGAGAACACACCTACTCTGAATGCTCTGACAACCAAAAAGCCCACCTCAACAAATAGGATGACACAAATGTGACTACTCCACGCCCTATACGGTTTAAAGCAAGCTGGCTTAACCTGGTGGCGTGCAAGAAAGTTCTAAGCATTCTTCAAGTCCATCATCCCTTTGTTCTTCAGTTCTTCTGCCCTCTCAGGTGTGAACCCTTCTGAGTCTGCTCAACTACTCTGTCATAGTAAACATTTTACTGATGACCCATTCAGTGATTATTTGTAATTCTTAATTGTGTCAATCTCCCCATCATTTGGAAACAAATACCATTCAATGTGTATAATTACATGTATTCTGCTACAGTTCAGCATGTGCCATGTGTCAGTCATGCAACTCTTGTTACCTACTCAGTTTTCCTTATAGCAATACGAACAGTTGAATCTGGGCCACCCAAGAAACCTGGTGAATTTAATTTTTCATTCAAGGAATCAGTGTTTTAACCCCCTTAGAATCAATCATTGTTGATGGTTGTGCGGTGCTCATAATGTTATTGGAAGAGCACTATTGAAGCTATATGCTGTGGTTAGTAATGTATGACACTTTAAATAGGTGAAAAATAGGTGAGTAGACAGATGCTAATTGGTTGGAAAGATGGCACCATAGAATTATAAAGAATGATGGGGAATGTATAGGTAATCCGCAGTATGTGATGTCAAAGAAGCTGTGGATGACTAATTGTACAACGAAAAAGATGACTCAGTCAATGAAGTTACATCAAGGAAATGAAAGAAAAGAAGAGAAACAAGTAGGGGTTCTCTAAGAATCATAACACTTCAAGGAACTCTTTGTCTTCTCATTCCCAGGTCACATGCAAGGTATCTATTGCTTATGCCACATCTTCCCAGCCTGGCCAGTACAATCTTCAACCAGAACCAAAGAAATGCAACCAATGCCTTCCCTGAGTCTTTCACATTTTTCCTCAGTAGGGAATGGGTGGGATTGGCATCTAAAAATCATTCAAAGGCCTCCAGGTCAGATCCAATCAACAGGGTAGCCTTCTCAACCATAGATTTGCTCATGCCTGTCACTTCACAGCATGCGCCAATTACCTGAGAAAAACCAGCTGCCCTCCCTCCCTAGCCAAAGGTCAGACTTTGCTATAGGATATATATATATATAAAGGACTTACCAGCTGCAATAAGGGGTAAATACATTCTTTGTATAGCCTGTAGGTAGCTATAGGAGTAATGTTGGACTGCTTTTGGGAAGCTATACTGCTCCACCCCTCCTTCACCAGAGGGTGCTCCTCAGCATAGCGGTTCATTGTAGCACGGAGGTCCAAGGTGGAGGAACCGTGTCATCCATTGTGAAATGCAGTACTTGCCTTGGCTGTATATTGCCATGCAGGGTTACTAGGGTATCTATTGCTTATGCCGCACCTTCCCAGCCTGGCCAGTACAATCTTCAAGCAGAACCAAAGGGGGGTTTACCAACTAGTTCATCTCATGGAGCAAAGTTTGCAGATACAGCATGTGGCACAGTTACTATCCTGACCACCACTGGGAGGTACAATGTTAGTATATTATGGTATTCATTTTTTGCTGAACTGTGTCTTGGATTGGGTGGTTCAATAGCTTCGGATGTGGAACATCTTATTTTGTGCACCAAGAGATGAGCATTCCCCTGGGTACTAATCATATCAAACAGAAGCAGATCTCGAGGCATGGTGGCAATTGGAAAACAAGGAACCACTGTGTCTGCTGTGTCCATTATTTCTTACATTCTTATATATGTAACTGACCTAGTATATACATATCCTGTGACATTCTAACTTATCAATTTCAGGTAAGTGTTTCTCTGTGAGCTGATTTATTACAGGAGCAGTCATGGAGGTCAAGACCTGGCATGTCTTTAGAGACAAAATGCAGTTGAGGCAGAGCAAACCAAGATTTACAATTTCCTAGATGTGATTCTCAAGCTCAATACTTATGGACTTCATCCAACCCATCGCCAAAAGGCTCGCAAGGGGCTGGTTGATCTAATTGAAGGTTATTGCTTATAATTTGTAATAATGATGCCATGGACACGGAGGTACACAATGCATATGTTACTGAAAGTTCCCACATATATCACAACACTATTCTCAGGTATATGCAGAGAAAGACTCTCAAGTTCAGGATGGCGTCATACTGAATATCTAGGTGGATGGGACCCCCGAACCCCTGTATGTGCACACAACACCCGCCATCTCACAGATGCTAAAGGCTTGTGTTAACACAGTGAGAAGAGGAAGAATGCAGAGGAAGACTCCCAGATCCAGGATGGTGTCACACCGGGTATCCAGGTGGATGGGACCCTGAACCCCAACCGCCACAAGACTTTATCTCAGGTGTCTTGAGGATACAGCTGGATGCAGCTGCTTCCATCGCCAAGTGGTCCAACAGTCCAATAACCATTTTGCCCTATCTGCCCAAGAAGAGGTGATGCAGAGTGGAGAACCTGCTTACAAGAGATTGCAAGTACATCCAGGATCTGAATATGATCATTATATTAATGTTATTTGAGCAAATGATACTTGAATTATAAACAGCATCAGATTGATAGGATTGATAGGAGATATAAGAGTAACATAATTGTAGTACATGTCAAAAATGTCTTGAGCTATTTACATATCAGAACAATCTAATAGAATGTATTTGGTAACAAAGATATTTTTATATAAGGCTTGAGCAGACTATCTTCAATGTCTTAATTAGTACCATACAATGTTTGAATAGAAACTTTGATGCAGAAATGTGCACGAGGTACAAGAGAGCTAATCTATCTTTTGCTATTCAATGTGTTCTTTTCAATCACCCTTCTACTTCTGATTGGATTACAGACTATTTATGTACTCTTGACACAGATACCTTTCCTCCACTTTCGACCATTACAACTAATAAGTAAATAGTACATCCAAAAGTGGCACTGAGTCATGAATTAACTCACTTCAGGGCACAGTCAAGTCTTCTGTCTGGATTAGCTGCTGGGCACCACTCCCAGTTTCTTAGACAACCACAGCGTGCAGCGCCCTTTGACACTGCTCCGATCACTCCTATACATGCTCATAGGTGAACAATTCATTACTAGTGGGTACTACCCCCCCTTGTATCACACAGCACAGTTGTCAGAATATGTACTAGATACTATTCAAGACACCAGCCAAATCCATCAACAAGATTGATGTTTTCTTGATTGTACAGAAAAATGTGGTGTTCAATCTTGCTACATCAATATGCCTGTTATGATTGTCTCCGAGACTCTCTATGTATCTCTTTCCCTCTCTTTGTTCTCAGCCTATCGCCTTTACATTACATTCACCTTGTATCATAGACCTCGGGTGATTTCGTATCTCGTTCCACATTACTGATGGTCTGCGTCTCTCCTATCTTTGTTCCTGTTCTTTCCTATCTTTGTTCCAACATTTCCCTATCTCACTCTTATCTTCTGACTTATGATGATGCCATTGCTTCATCATCCTTCTTCATCACTTACTGTACATCTAGACCTCCGCAGCTTCTGACTCATTCCTCGCTGCAGATGACTCCTCCCTTCCATGCAATTCCATCACCTTCCATCCTGTAGTACTTAAGGACTTGTCTCTCTGATCTGTACTGCTCTAAGCTAGAGCTACTTAAAATCCCACCAGAGTTCTTAGCCAACCTTGAGCTCTTTCATCCCTTCGTCCCCTCAGTCCTCTTGCCCTCTTGGGGTGTCCCCCTCAGTCTTAGCCTTAGTTGTCTCGCCAGGCGTTACACTTGCTTGACTATATCCCAAGCCTTAGCTTCATCCCTACCTTCAAGTTTATAGCTGTGGGCCAGCTGTAACAATGCCACCAGGAAGCTGGCTCAGATAAAGGTGACAACTTAGCATTTGGGTAATGGATGTACTAGTAATGGAAAGGATGGCAAGGACAAGAGTCCTGAACCATCCTAAGAATTTTCACACCAATCCACCAGGTTTTACTCTTTTGTAGTGCACCATTCTACACAAAGTTTGTCCAGTTTAGGTTATTGCAAAAAGGCTTTCTTTTATAGAATGTGCTGTTTATCTGTGATTTCAACCTCAAGTTCACCTATATGCTCACCGGCTGGGAAGGATCAGAAAAAGATGCACATGTTTATGATGATGTGATCTCTGATGCTGGCTACCCTCTATGCTCCCAGCTTCTTTTTCCCTACCACAGCGTCCGGTACCACCTTGTGGAGTGGTTCCAGGCAAGCCACATGTGCATCTACATTTTTTTTTTCTACCCATTCTATGTTTATAGGCCCAAATCCAAGGAAGAGCTGTTCAATTTGTATCATGTGTCAGCCCACAATGTTGTTGAACAAATATTTGGCATTGGAAAGTGCCGGTATCGTATCCTCCACCTTCCAATCAAGTACAACCTTGATGTTCAAGCCCGACTACCTGCCGTCCTTGCTGCCTTTCACAATTTTATCCAGATTAATACTAGTTCACTGGATGAAAGATGACCAAAGAGCAATACTGAAATGCTCTCAAGGGTCCTTCCCATTATCCTTCACTCTGGAAAATGGATATTATGTGGATGATTGCGAGCCTCCTATGTGCCAAGACACAACTAGGAATGAAAATCTTGGAGAGATTCAATGTTCCAGTATAGGTGGGAATAAGATGAACCAAGATTGGGAGGCAAGAGAGGAAAAAGCTTATTTAAGTTGCTCTTATTGCATGGAGAAACCTAGAAGCTCATTGTGTCCTGATCTTGCAGTACTTTTATTGCCTGGTTTTCATCCAAACAAAAGCTTTTGAAGGAGCTGATAGGTGCTTTGGCAAGCATGTTTTCTGTTCTCAAATTTTCATTTACACATCAATCCATCTTCTAAGAGGTCACTTCAATGCATTCATGATAGAACTTCAACATTGTGACGTCAGTAACCAATGCTCCAAAAGAGCAAGCATATCCCAAACATCCTGGCATGTTAGGGAATTGGAGTTAGGCAGCTGACCTTCAAGAAAATCCTATGGTATACAGAATGACATTAAGTATTTTAAGTATTCCTAGCATTTATTTGAAATCTATATACTTCAATTCTTTAGGGTATTTTTCCATACTAACTATATTGTTTTTGTTGCAAGACACACAGATATTCAAAGCTATAGTTAGTCATGACTTGGAATCATTCTTCTAGGTTCTTTGGGTCGCATGTGTTAACATGAATAGTAGCCTTTTGCCCTATTTCTAACCATTAACATTGGATTTCCCCATGGTCAATAACTCTACCAGGGCCAGCTCAAATATTCAGAAAGTCACCAGCACAACACACTTTGCTCTGTCAATAATAATACAATCTCAGAAATGGATATTGAACTCCCTCCACTATGAGATTTCTGCTTTGTTAGTTCTGGTTAGTGTGCCTGGACATGTATGGTCAGTATCTGGTTAGAATTCCTGTTTTGTTGGTTCTGGTTAGTATGCTTGGACATGCATTGTTAGGATCTGGTTAGGATCTCTGCCTGGTTATGTCGGGTTAATATTACTGGTGATGTAGAAAGAGGGAAAAGCTAGAGTGGCTTGGGACTCTGTGGAGTGGCTATGCCAGGTTGTGGCTGTGTATCTGGGGAGCCAGAGAGACTTGGGGAGACCTGGAGGATTGATTCTATCATGGTTCTATGACAAGACTTGAGGAAGAAGAAACACCATAGAAATAGTGTCTATAAGCATATAAATCAATTTGCAAGGAGGGAAAAAGTTGTGAAAAATGCATATGGTTTTTTTAAGGAGATAGAGCTTGAAGTCAGTTCACTTGGTATTCCTTTGGCTGAAAGAAGAATCTGGCATTAAAAATTAACTCAATTTCTTGCTCTATGATAGTTAGTCTATAGTTGTTTCAATTCTCATTTCATTATACTGAATAATTATACATATTACTACAAGTAGACTTGTATCAATGTCATATAGAGTTGACCAAATGCCCCCATGCCATATACTCAAGTCTTCATGAAGTTGTCCTCAGTGAGTGTTAGCATCTTGCCACCATAATAAAGGTAAACCAACAAAGAACCAAGCAGATTATAAAATAACCAAATGGAATCATGAGGAAGGTGATACTTTTGGATCAAAGATAGGAGACAAAATAGGCATGGGAAAAAAGAAGGGCAGATCACCAGTGTGTAGAACAAAGCGAGAAACTGGCACCCGAGATCTATAATACAAAGAGTAGATAACTACCTTGATCAAAAACTCTGATGTAATCAAAGTTTTCAAGAGAACAACAAAAGGTGTCGATGTTTTGTATCCACAGACCACTCAACCATCCAAGCTAGAATTAAAACAACAACATGGGAGAGTGATCAAGGACTTGCTTTGTTTCAGTGAGTGTATCCCAAGTGGTCATTCTATTGCAGCTGTACAATGTCCACCTCTCCAGTGCTGTAAAATTCTGGATAATTTGTATCTCACTGAGGGTACATCCGTCACGGATGATCCGTGTTGTGAAGTTTCAGGTCAGCTGGGAGAGGAGTCGATAGATTGATGTCCGAACATGCCAAAAAATAGAGTTGGCACACTGAAGAGCTACTAACCCCATCGGAACACATAGTCCTCTCGATTACTAACAAATCCAGGCAGATCTAACTCCCTTGACACATCTGAGACTATGATAGACATGACTCATTGCAAACCAACCACCAGTCTCCTGATTGTTGCCTCAGTATAGAAATCCTATGTGGATATTCTATGTGCACACCGTGACATGTACTATTGCCTAGCGGAATAATTTTCAACAAGGTTGGGGTGTGCCCATCAGTTACATTTCCTGACACATAGAAGACACAAAGTGAATATTTAGTACTCTTATTGTGTCAAGTCAATCCTACTTGAACATATTCGTATTCAATGATGTACATTATTGGTTACAAATGCATAGTAAGAAAAATAGGATGGAAACAAGAACATCTATGAATGGTAATCCAACGGAAATTGGTGTGGGATGAGAGGGGGCCTTCCGAAGTACTTGTAAAACATTTTGACACAGAAACAACACACCTTAGACACCTGATTGTGCAGCCAAGTGCGTCATTGCAATAGGGGGTGTGTTCCATGCAGGTGGGGATGTCCGGCCAAGCAGAGAGAAGAACACACCAACAACAAATAAAATCTTTGTTGGCTTTCTCAGGGACAGGCATATTCCAAAATACTATACCGCCTATGCAGGACAACATGCAATCAAACATCTCGATGCACAGAGCACAATGCTTTGGCCAAAGGTGAGGAATGACTGCCTGGTCAAGAGCACGTAACTCCATGCGAAACCCGATCTTATACAACTGCCAGAGAATTGCACAGGTGAGTCGGGGAGGGGCATTGGTGAGTGACATGATGGCAATTTCATCCCCCTACCAGTCTACCTTCCATTGAGTGCCGGCAAGTTCACATCCGCCACATCTGTGTGCAGAGGGATGCTCTGACAGCAGACTACCCGGTCTCAAATGCACCCGAGAAGCATCATGTGATTGGTATATCTCAGAATTTCCCAGAGGATCTCACAAGATTCATGTAAGTGAACCTGGATGATCCAGCAGTGAAGATGTGTGTAGTACTCCGTGATAACTTATCATTTTCATTCATTGAAAGACATTCATTTTTCAGGATTTCTTACCAAAGTTGAAAATACATCTTCTGCCTCGGATCTCAGAGATCTATGCTCAAGGTTAATATCTCCCAACCCTCATTTATGACAATATATGGATTTAAAGGTCGATATTGGTCATAGCGCACCCGCATATGGGCCGATTTACGTTATTATTGGCTCTAAAATTAGATAGGGGCTTTCCCCACATTCGGTACAGCCACCGCAAAGCCCGCCGATCACTTACGGAGTGCGTTCTGATTGATCTTTCTAGCTGTCTAAAGAGCCATATTGCATCTAATCTTAAAATGATCATATCTCTGTCGCGTGTGAACCGTTTTACATTAAAAAAATAGTGGTAGAAAGCTGAAAGTGTGTTCTAATTTTGGAGCATACCAAAACCGGTCAAAAACCGTAACCGGACCGGCAAAAAACCGATAAAGACCGAAAAATTGGTTTTTATCGGTTTTGGTTCGGTTTTTTGGATTTCAGGAAATTCCCAAGACCGGTTACGGTTCGGTCTTGCCCAAAAAAGGTAAAAGACCGAACCAAACTGGACTTTTAAACACTAACCCTATCAAAACAACCCATGTCTGCACGTGGAAACAAAACCCAAAAGTTCTAAATCAAGCATTGTCTGACCTTGGCATTAAATTCCCACAAATTACATAATGCTTTGCAAACCTGTCCCTATGGTCCAGGAATAAGTTGATTTGATGATTTTTCAAGTTAGCTGCTGCTATATATAGTATGTCGGCTAAGTATATAATACATACATACGAAACAGTGACCAGGCTTCAAACATGTTTACACCGGGGACACCAAGTCAATTGCTAAATTAGTGATTCAGTACGCTGGCTCGGCAAGTCCCACTGGCATTCACGTGGACGAGTTTGTGCTGTTCAACATCACATAGATCCACATTCCTGTGGTTTGTATGAAACCAAGACTGGATAGTACAATGCATCAAATTAGAAGGTTGGAAACAATATACGGCATTCGCTATGTTATAATATTGCATCTCTGAGTCATGGGTGCCAGGAGTATGATGGTGCCAGTGTGTTTGCATTGATAGCACCGTCCGGAGCCATTGTAGATGACAGTCGTCGTGTCGGATGTGCTGTCAAGCGTACATGTGTGGGCCACCACAGGCATGGACACCTCCCCGCTTGGGTAGTACTGGTACAGGTCAGCTATTTACTGTACACACGATCACATCAACAGACTTATGTGCTATCCAAAGTTCGTGTCATTGCATATGTTGCACTGTCACAGAATCAAGGTGGTTTGCTATGAAACCAAGACCAATAGTATGATGCATCATTGAATCAGAAAGTTGGAAACAACATACAGCATTTGCTACATTGTTTGTCGTGCCAGTGGGTGTCATGGTCGCACCGCCGCATGAGTGTGGTGGCACGTTGGCGATGCCATGCCAGAGTTCTTGTTGTCCTGTATCATATCATGGTGGTGGTGGGTGTGAGAGGGAAAGAGTCAGACATGTTATTTCGTGGCATTGTCATTGCATGTGGTGCAGTACAGTAGCACTCTAAAAGGGATGAACTGAACAGGCTCTTCATCAACCCCCAGAGCTCGCCGACTTGGATGATGGGGTACTGATGCCATCATGCCGCCAACAGTGTACCTAGTGTCTCATCAATAATGTCCAATAACATGCGAATCCAGGATCTAGACAGCCAAAACCGAAACTTACTTGGAGTCTGTATACTGAAGCTACAATAGAATGGATTCCATTGTCATTGCACACAGCACGCCAAAAAGGAAAATGATCCATATGGGCATTATATTGAGGAGCAGGCGGAAAGCAGGTGTCGGCCTAGGCCTGGCTTCTGTCAAGAGCATTGCCAAGGTTCAACCGTCGTAACATTGAATCCATTCAAGCTTCACCTATAGGCTTGGTGCCGCATTGAGCTAGCTTCCGAAATAGGACTAGTGTTGACCACGTATGAAATTTGTAGATGTTTGTTCAAGTTGGCTATAATCATCAATACCAGTATTTAACTGGTTGGCAAAGTAATCTTTCTTTGTCGCTTGTCATGTGTGCCAACTCAGACAATGAGCTCGAATAAGTGGATAACTGCAGGTCACTCATTAACCTTCCCATGTTTGAACCACTGGTCAAGGATGCTTCTGCCGGTGACCATGATCCCCTACGCCTCCACCAAAGGTTGATCCAGATATTCGCAAATGGATATCTCGCCTTGAAGCACAAGCACCCATCAAAGAAATCCTATGCCGCCTTCTGGATCTCTCTCCCTCAGCCCTGACTTGTAAGCTTCCAAAGGAACTTGATCTATGCAGGAATAGTCTCATTTAGTGTATCAACACGTCAAGTCCAACCAGATGGGAACATCAGTTTTCAGCCATCTCTGTGAAATGGCCACGACGCACCTCACACAGAGCTCATGCAATGTCGAGTCAAGTAAGGTTTTCGTCATCTTATCAGTATTAGACTGATTCTATCCATACCGAGCCCAATGAAAGTATTCAACTTTCCTGGCAATCCCCATGTTTCTGTGAACGCATCCACACCCCATGATGTAAGTTTATAATAGCGATGTTTTTCGACATGACAAGAGCCTGATGTGATTTCGCAGTGGGACAAAGTCGCACACACGGCCTGAAAAAGCACTTGCAAAAAGGCAGTATATTTCATCTGTGCAGAGTCAGATCACTCAGGGATTGTCCCATCTCTGGCAGACATGGACGTTACTTTTACTTTTGGTGATTTCGCACTCTTTTCATCCAATATTACTTCATTGTAGACTTCGTAGCGCTCTGCGCTACTTTTAACCATCACCATTGGATTCCCCATGGTCGATAAGCCTATCAATATTTTCTTCTTGAGGTTCTAGACCCTTGTGGTCGCTCTACACACCTCTATCTTCTGTTCTTCAAGTTGTGATTACATTTCCCACACTTGTGGCTGATTGTGGCTGAATGTGGCTGCTAGTTGTTTGCCAGTATTTACAGCCACTCGACATAAACCTTGGAGTCCTCTGTTCTGTTTCCCTTGGTTACTCACAGTGGACTCCAGGTCAGTAGCTCATTGTATTCGCTCAATATCATTCTTGGTTACTCACAGTGGACTCCAGTGTGACCTACAAGTCCCCTTTAGTGGTTATCCCATCCCAACAATGCTTTCTGCGCTTATTAGTTACTAGCATGTTGGTGCTTCTCAAGCACATGGAGTTTACAGCTGAATATAGAAGAACATCACTATGCTGCTCTCTCATTCCTCACACTTGTTATAACTATTCAGAATATATCCTAATCCACACCCCATCCAATTTCGAAGCTAATATGGCAGTGATTTGGACCTCGAAGCCTACGATGGCATGGACCTGGTGTCTTTCGACAACCACACTAACAATGACATAGAATTCAATTGGGATGCTTCCCATTGGAGCCAGTAATGCGAGCCACTTTGGGTGTGAAGTGTGCATAGCAGGGGGAGGTCCACTTCTGAGTCGACTCAACTACTACATTTGCAAAGTGAGAATGATAAAACTCAGAGGTGTAGATAACCGGCACTTGTAACTCACAAAGGATCTGATCATCTTCCCAATCTTACTGCATTTTTAAGCACACTGATGCAACATATTCATTAGAGAGCATAGACATCGGAGAGTTGAGTCTGGAACCCTTGAACAGCCAGAGAATATGACTCGCCATTGGCCATTCACAGAGGCCGATAGTGAAATTGTCAACTTCCTCTATATTGTAGGGACATACTCCTGGAACCACCCATGTCTCTTCCCCCTCCCAATGATGTAAACTCTCAATTGGTTGCATTGGTACCAAGCTTGCAGGAGGCTTCAGTTCAATATTATACTCCACCATTGCATCACAGTGAACACATCATCCAAACAAATTCATTCAACATTTTTCATTCAACATTTTTCATGTCTATGACAGTAATACGATCCCTATTCACGATCAAGAAGATCAGACTGGCGATACCGGCGGTACTGGCGACACTCCACTCCCTAAGCCCAGCATGATTGATATAACAAGGCATTGACCCAACAAACCCATTCTACCCCAATATTTAGAGTGCACATTGCAAATATCTGTAACCTCGGCAGGTGCCTTTGTCCCCAATGTCTGGTTCGGAAGGACCAAATCCAGAATGTCATGACTGATAGCGATATGGTGCAATATCAAACATTGGCTCGCAGAGATACTGCAGAACATCACAACAAGATTGCTTCAGCTCGCACATTAATATATGAAAAAGAATATGTCATAGATACTGCTCAAGTAGAAGCTAAGCTTAAAGACAAGCATGCCCACTGTGTAAGCTAAAGTTTGATCCTTAAATTGTCCATAATTCTCAGACCATTTTGGCCAGAATGCATTTTTGGAGAGGTTGGGCCAACAGGCTTCAACTGCTTTCTCATGCTCATTGTAGACCTGCTACATGAGTTTGAACTTGGCGTCTGGAAGGCCATGCTAATTCATCTACTTTGGATAATGAATAGTGCTGAAGAAACTTCTCTTGCCAAGCTTGATAGTAGATGAGCTATTTGAGGTACCTTTTGACACCAACACCTTTTAACTGACAAGCACTTCTTTCCACTAAGGATCTTTGCTTCCAACACGAATGGTGAAATCCAGGCTAAGATGCCTAATCCAAGATCTACACTTTCACAGTGTGTGCTAAAACTAAAGGCAAGAATAAATTTCCACATAACATTATAAAATGAAATATAAACATACAAAAAACAAAAGAAAACAGAGCCTAGAATAACTTAGAATTTAGTATCAGCCTATAATCCAAAATATATCATATCATATTATATATCTAGCCCAAATGACATAGACATAGCCATTCATGAATTATAAGGCAATTTTATTGGACAATATCAAAATATCATAAAAATCATCAGAAATGAGGACTTACCACCAGAGAATACTGTTCTCACAGCTACTGAAATATGCTGATATCATTTTGCATCATCAGAAATAAATACACATCTACCACTTTCACAAAAACTGGAATATCATAAAGATCAGTTTGCATGTAGAGGGTACCTATATGATGTGTGTGTGGGGCATGGTTGAATCAACATGTAGAGGATTGATGCCAAATGCAGTTGAAAAAGACGGATGGGATATCAGAAATTGCTGCCCGGCTAGATCGCAAAATATGGGATCATTCAGATCAGTTTGAAACTGAGAGCGAGAAGACTTGAGTATGGCATGGGAGAATTTGGTCAGCTGAGTTCTACATTACATTGATACAAGTCTACTTGTAGTAGTACCTCTGGACTATCATCAGAACCCTGTTCAATGCCCTCACCTTCATTGATGGGATCTATCTCTTTAGGGATGAGTCTATTGCTAGGCAAATCCCTGACACATACTAGCTAACAGCTTCTTGATTAGCTTGTTATTTCTACAATGTGTATTTGGGAATAGTTATCACAATGGGGCCAGGAGGGGTGGTGAGTATATTTTTTTGGGACCTGTAATGGTATCTGAACATATATTAGGGCTTTGCTGCAGTATCTGACTCCCATGTTGAGTGTCTCAATTATTCAAGTTTAACCATTGTTTTGGATTAGCAGGTAGTTGGCTATGCCATTAGATGGTGCAAATTTAGGCTAGCATATTTTGTCTAGCCAGTCAGTGCCTTCCTTTGTACAAACAGGTTGTGAAAGTAAGCATTGTTTTCTTCATTCAAATTTGAAGTGATTTGTATGCTTGGCATCAACCCTGGAAATCACCTGGCTAGTGCTCTAATATGACAAGAGTACTTGTACTTGAGATACTCTATAGTGGCAGGATTCCAGATGAATTCATTTGTACTTGTAAATAACATGCATAGTAGTTTGCTATGCATAGCAAAATGCATGACTTGGAGTAACTAGACAGCATAGACCTTGCTGTCTAGGTATGGTCAATGGCCAGTGCTGTGGAGCACTCTAGAGTTGAATGTAGTTTGCTGATGGGCCATCTGAATGGAAGAATAGTTCAGTGAGGAACCTACCTCATTTTGGGCATCCTCAAACAACTGAGAAAAAACTATTTGGCTCTTGTATGTATTCAGAATACTCCTTCACAAGTTTGCATTATTGACATTCATTTTCAGGTTTTTGAATAAAGGAAACAAAGGAAGTATACAAAGGCAAAGTAACTAGCTCACACCCAGTGACCACCGAGTCTGAAAAGTCACTAAGCGGTTATGGACAGATAGTCTTGCATGTCGTTGTTGGGCTCAAAACCATCAAGAGCACAAAACAATTGAGGCTTAGCGATAAGAGGTCAGATACTATATCATAACTGGCTCTTTCTGGTATTTCTTTGTGAATCAATGCTCATCAAAGTGCAAGACCTCGAGTTGGTGATGCTCCGTGAGCTTGCTAACTCAAAGAAATTAAATCGTCACTCTAGTGTCTATATGGCTGACCAGTCCATGAGTTTCTGGTAGGCTTCTTGTAAGCTGCTTAGTATTGTTGGTATATAAAAAGATAGAAACACTTGCTTACCTTGACAGATTGATAATGCCATCCAAATAAAAAAGAGACATAATTGCCTCCAGAATTGTTACTGCTTCTGGAGTCACTCTTCACAAGTGGCAAGTCACCAACAAGTTCCTGAAGCAAAGTGTCCAAAGTGTCCATTGAATCAACAATCCATGGTGCTTGGTACCCTCACACACACAACAAATGATTTGCTGTGTCAACAATCAAAACAATCTTGGAGCTAGAATAATTTGATTAGCTAGAACTCATTATTATGGATCCTTTCAAACTCCTTCATAATATCCCATATTTGCTGGGATGTGAACAATTCCTTCATCTGCTCCTTTTCAGCCTTTTTCTCTCTACCCATCCAACCTGCAACACATTAGATCAGGGCATTCAAGCGCAAGTACAGGTAGGTGCTCAGTAGACATACAATCCATATGTTCATGTGTCACACCTCTATCTTCTTTTCTTCAAGTTGTAATTACTTTTTGAGAAGATCTGAAACATGACTGGCCAAATACATGATGTTGGTGGTCATACTGAGAGGGACTTCAAGCAAACAAGAGGGGCAAGACCAAATTCCATGGTTGATAATCCTATCATTTCTCCTCGATGTTCTAGACCCTTGTGGTCGCTCTACTGTGTCACTCTATCTTCTTTTCTTCAAGTTGTAATTACTTTTCCCACAGTTGTGGCTGATTGTAATGTAATAAGGTTGCAGATAGATAGTAATTGTGTTCTAGACCCTTGTGGTCGCTCTACACACCTCTATCTTCTTTTCTTTGAGTTGTGATTACTTTTCCCACAGTTGTGGCTGATTGGGGCTGCCAGTTGTTTGCCAGTATTTACAGCCACTAGATATAACTCCCACACACTTTCTTCGCTTATCACCTTGAACTGAACACATTATGAATGTTTGAGTATCATTCCAACCCTTGAGAACAGACAACACAAGAATTTCAAGATTGACCACCAGCTTCTGCCATCTAGCTAGTCATGGTTGTTTTCATTGGAGTTCATCGGTGTGTACACTTTTGCTCCTCAATGCAGGGTTGTGTGAAGTGTACACCGGGCTGGTTGATCCTACCACCTGTATAGATGCCATAGAGGATTGGTTCAATGATATGCATCCCCCCTTGTGCATCACAGCTCCACCTCTTTCCATATTGAACATCCCTGGCAGCCGACACACATCACTCTACATTTTCTTTCAATGTGCATGCAAGTGTCCCTACAATGTCATTTTACTCAAATGCTGCCACCACCCAATCTTACCTCACTGCCGCTAATGATTCATCTTTGTACCTTTTTGCCAGCACAAATCCAAACAATCTCTGACTGTTGTAGGCAAGATCACATTGGGCCATTCATCATCATGTCGAAGATCAGAGGATGGGAAATATGGATGCGCAGAAAGCTTGTGGAAGTGGGATTCTCATTAAGTAAAGAAGTTTGATTGGGTTATCAACCATGGAGAATCCAATAGTGATGGTTAGAAGTGGTGCAGAGTGCTACAAAGTCTACAATGAAGTAAAAAGCATGAAAAAATTGTGAAATCACCAAAAGTAACAACAGCTTGGAACTTCTGATGATTTTTCTCTTTTCCTTGTAATATGTGTGAGCACTTGCTATGTTTTAATCTGCTTCCAATTGTTGCTGAGTAATGTATGGCTCTGCTACATACTCTTCATCTCATGCGGTGTTGACACTCAACATCCTTTGGAAGATCTATCAAATGACTGTTACTGATCATAAAAGCTGATCACTTTGGAAATGCCTGGAATCCATGTTAGGCTTAAATGCATTTGTCAATGAGTAGTCTAACATTGTTTACCTGGCCGTTCCAGGAATTAGCAGCTGGATGAAATCATTGGCAGGTGGCATATCTCTTGTTCTTTTGAAAATCTACCACCAAATAAGGCCCACAAAACAACCATACTGAGCACACCTTTGCACAGGCTATGCATCTGGACAGGGAACATGTTGAGCGAGAGCCCTGGGTGATGTTGGCTGGTAGGTAGGTATCACGCTATGAATTTTCCTTTGAGTTTGAACATGTGATTGGTAGTGTATGATGGCAGTGTACGGGTGGTCATCTTTGAGCTGTGTGAGAAATACTCGAGTCGGTCATAGCTGGTGGACCCAGCTTTGACCTCTTCAGCATATTGCCAAAGTCCTTCGCCTTCCACATTATCTTTCTCCTCTTTCCAAGTGTCCGAGTCAGCCCCCGAGTGATAGACCGACAGTCCAACCGGACTTAGGTTTACTTCAGAAACAGTACAAATTGATCGATGCTGAATCTGACAGGAGCTGTTGACCTTGCGAGCTCTATGAACAAGGGATCAGCAAATTGTCCTTCCTGTTGTCAATCACTGATACCGACCGACCACTCACAGTCAGGAGCATAGTCCGGCCTGACTGACACAGCGGACTAAGACCGGACATACTGAAACCTGGACTAAGGTCAGGTGACTCACCCCTCTGCCCTTGACACCTAGAACATTATATTATCTCGTCACCATTGTCATTACATTACTAACCACATCATGATATCATTATGTAGTCATCATTGTACTTAGAATATATCTAGGTAACACCTCATGTAGTCCAACCGGACTTCGGTTTACTTCACTTCCCTGTCTTGCACTCCCGGATATAGTGTGGAATGAGAGAGCAGTTGAGCTACTATGAGGTATTGGAACAGTAGAAAGCTGAATGCGACGGGAACAATCATGCATTCATGGCTTTTCGAATGACGGATCAGTGAACTAACCGATCAAAATACATGAGTCATGCTTACTAGTGACGCTGGAACTCGAGTGGAACCTGTCTTCCTTGCACTCGTGGATACGGCATGTAACGAACAGTCACTTGAGGAATTGAACAGTAGAAAGTGATCAATGCTCAATCCAATGGGAGCTGTCAACCACAGCAACTGCAGAGTGTGAATAATTGCTTCAAGGAGGACACACTCATTGCTGAGTCAGCTGCTGGCGCTGCATTGCTCGAGCTCGATTTGACTTGGATAAACTTCAAACAATCATAGTAGTATTATATGCTACTAGGTGAACACTGTGGTTAACGTTCAGTCAACACTACTACTGGCATTCATTGATATGCATTGTGGTCTAATGCAGGCTATATACTTGGACACAAAACCATAAGAATGAAAACAATAAAACCTCCCAGCCTTTGATATACCTTCCTTCCACTCATGGATATGCCGTGGAATGAAAAATCACTTGAGGTATGGGACTCGGAATGTGGCTCTTTGAACGAGAGGTTGGCGAATGAACAGATCAAAATAAATGAGTTACACTTACTAGTATTGCTGGCACCAGTAGAAAGCAATCCATGCTGAATCCCGCAGGAGCCATCAATCTTGCACTTGTAGCTCTTTGAACGAGAGGTCGGTGAATGAACAGATCAAAATGAGTGAGTTGCACTTACTTGTCCTGGCAGTACTCAAATGCATCCTGTCCTTCCTTCCCTTCCTTGCACTCTTGGATATGCCATGGAATGAGAAGTCACTTGAGGGATTGGAACAGTAGGAATTGATCAATGCTGAATCCGACAGGAGCATTCAACCTTGTGCTCATGGCTCCTCGACCAAGGGATCAGCGAACCAATGGATCAAAATAACTCAGTCACACGTACTAGTACTGCCATCACTTGAGTGCAACCTCAAGCTGTCCTTCCCAAGTTCCTTGTGCTCGCAGATATGACATGGAACACCGGTAGATAGCAATTTATGCTGAATCCAATGGGAGCCTTGCGCTTGTGGCTCTTTGAACGAAGGATTAGTGAAAGAACATATTGAAATAAGTAAGTCACTCTTACCAGTGATGCCTTGGTCATCTGCCATCAATGTCCTGTCTGCATTCAAGAGTCTCTCTGGCTTGAAAGGCGTTGATGTCAGTCTCACTATGGTAGATCGGCACAGGTGGTTGAATATCTTGGCATTTGTCGTCACGGTCTAAAGTCGCTCTGTGAGCACCGTGAGCACTTGAAAATGGGAGTAGATGGACGGTTACCTCCTCGATGGCAGAGGGAATATCCCTAAGGGGCCTTTACACAATAGCGGAACATGGCAGGTGAAGGTGAGCTATCCTTGTCATATCTGCCTGTGTCACCCCTGTTTCTGCAGCTTCTCCCTAGGTGAACCACCCTGACCCAACCAGTCTATTTTGAAACATATTTTCATCCTCCTCCTCGTGACCAGGGAGTACATCAAGCATGCAATGCTTTTTGTAATCTGGACTTTCGTCTTCTGAGTGCTCCTTGGTTTTGCTTTCAGTCTTCAAGCTGATGTGATGAGTGTACCGTGTGCAAGTTACAGGTGCGACAGGTGTTTGACTCGCTGTTGAATCATTGTCGCCGCCTCGCTGTTCACCTTGCATTGTGGTTAGCATTTTGAAGTCCAGTTGCAGACTGTACAAAAGACTGACAACTGGACTGGACTGCAACTGGTCACAACTGGACTGCAGTTGCATTTGCCTCCGGTCAGTGCCACCAGTACCAGTTGCCAGTTGTCTGGTTTGGTAACATTTTGGCAACTGGTAAAGACTGGTTGCAACCAGTTGCAACCGGTGTACAGCCACACCCTATATTCCTATACTACTTTCGGTAATTTCTGGTGATTTTTCCACATTTTTTGGAATTTATTTGGAGTTTTTTGACTCATGTATAAAGATATTATACTTTTTGACTCGAGAAGTGGTATATCTTGCCGGGTAATGTGTCAATCTATGCGATCTATGGCTTGGATAGTAGGTATACTATCCCTTACCCCCAAATCGGCACCTACCCCCAAATCGGCACTACACAAAATACACAACACTTTTGTCATTTTATGGTACATATATCAATTTTTGTACTATACCTGTGTCTCTGAAGTTAAACAAGAAAAAACAATGCAGTAGTTCTTCAGATTGTGCAGTTGACCTGCGTCACGCCAGTTGTCACTCACCGAGCACTTGCCAAAGTGGTGTTTAAAATACGAGGCTTCTGCCGGGTGCCAGTGTGTGACGCGACGCGACATGGTCACGGTCGTTCAACAAGTCGCATGTCACTGGCACAGGACGTGTCGCTGGCAATGGCAGGCCGTCGAGGACAGCGAGCTTCTACCAGGGATCCAGAGTATGTAGCCTGGATGGAGCTTGCTGTCAAGGGCTTCCATGATGGAACTTACAAGACCATCAATGCTGCCACACTTGCTCATAAGGTGAACAATTGTCTATGACCTGAGATCTGAACTCAGTGTAACGTTGTACTGCAGGTGGCCCGCCAGACGCTCAGTGACCGCATCAATGGTCTACACAAATCCCTCTATCAAGCTCGTCAAGGCGCATGGCTTCTCAATGATGCACAGGAAAATGTTGTAAACGAATGGCTTGTCCTGAATTCAGGCATGGCAGCTCCCTTGCATCCTCGTGACTTACGTGCCCGTGCTTTCGAGATTACTGGAAAGTTCCCCAGGAACAATTGGCATAGGAAATACCTCAAACGACATAGCAACATCCTGAAAGCCTCGAAGCCACGACATCTTGATCCGAAACGAGCCCAGAACTTCAATCGAACGAATGTCGATGGATATTTTCAACTTCGAGCACAGATCGAGAAGCCATATGGTGGTATTCCCCCAGAGCATCATTGGA
Source organism: Leccinum pellstonianum (assembly GCA_038091735.1). Lineage (NCBI taxonomy): Eukaryota > Fungi > Basidiomycota > Agaricomycetes > Boletales > Boletaceae > Leccinum > Leccinum pellstonianum. Next base: position 39,457 of record JBBPPA010000019.1, read on the forward strand.
ATGAGGATGAGAAAGGTAATCAAATGGGTGGTGGGCGAAATGGCTTGGGAATGAAATATATCTATGCAGCAGATGACAGAGAGTGTTACCGCCAGCATAGTGACAATTTAGAGCTTGTCACAATTCTCGAATGCGCAAACGCTGCAGGAGATATCATGCCTCCCTATTTTGTGCTGAAGGACGGATTGCTTCCTGATCCACGGGATCTTTCATTTGATGGAATGGGAGGGTAAGTATATTTTGTTTTTATCAAAGAGTATTTTGCTCAACGTATTCCAGTCTTGCCACATCGCCAACAGGATGGATGGATTGTGAAATCTTCGAACACTGGTTCACGACTGTCTTTATCCCTGAAGTGGAAAAACATTGTGTAGATCCAGATAAACCCATCGTGCTTACGCTTGATGGTCATGACTCGCATGAAATGAGGATATTGAAGCGTGCTGCATATGAAAATAATATTATCATTATCGCGCTCCCATCGAAAACCACACATAAGCTCCAGCCTCTCGATGTCGGTGTCTTTTCTTCTGTGCAACATCAATGGACAAAGCACTGTGACGAACGTCTTGCTCAAGGCATTTGCATCAACCACTTTAATTTCATCCCCGAATACCTTGCCACCCAAGCCACTCTCACTCTGACAATGGTCCAGAAAGCATTTGCCAAAACTGGCATTTACCCCTTAAACCCGACAATCTTCCATGAGCGTGATTTCGCACCCAGTCAAGCATCATCGTCGACAGCGGTTTTCCCGCCTTCTTATCCCCATGAAGTTCCGTTATCCGCCTCCAGTGAACCATCAAGCAGCTGCTCGCAGGAAGAAAATGACGCACCCCATGATATCCATTCTCCAAGTCCACTCACTCCATCCCTGGCTGTGAATGGTGCAGGTTCAGTTACACCAGGCCAACCTACACTCCCCCCATTCCCCCGTACGCTGATGTTGCGAGCTGCACGCCCAAAGAGCTATATGCCTATATGAGATCACACCAATCTCAATGTGAGGTTGTGCTTGCAGATTGTAACACACAGTTTGACACTGCCAATGCACACTGCACGATTGCACGTCATCGCATCACTACCCTCAGGGAACAGCTTGCCAACAAATCACGGGCCAAACAAAGGAAATCCAAGAAGGTCCAGGCTCGATTTGTAACACTTCCGGAGCTGCGCACGGCATTCGAAGCAGAGGATGCAGAATTAGAGGCAAAGGAGAAGGCCGAGCTCGAGAAAGCGGCAAAGAAGAAAGCTGATGATGCTGCACGTACGCACCACATCAATCAGGAGGTCAAAACCCAAATGTTTGATAATCCACTCGCATCCTACAAACGGAAAGACGACCTTGTTGCTCTCGCCGGTGCTCTTTCACTCCCAATGGACGGAACTATCGCTGAACTTACGAAAACAATCAAGGACCATCTCATAGACAACCCTGCTCGAGCCAATGAGTCACATTTCAGTGGGCTCCTTGGTACAACCTCAAGAAAATGTACTAGCGCTGCCGTGGCAAATGTATCGTCTGTCGTGTCAGCTGCGCTCGCACCGGTGCAGTCTTCCATGTTGACAGATTTTCCATCATTTGTTGGCAGTGCTGCTCACCCTTCACCAACCCTGACTCATCATGCGCAGGATTCACGAGCCATGTCTCATACTCACATTCCTTATGCTTTGCCAGAAATGTCCTATAACACTTCCTTAATGCCGCCTCTTTCGTATACTCACTCTCATATTAATTATCCTGCATATAGCTCTTATGGTTCTGGGCAGACACCCATTAATTAGGTATCGTATATAAATTCACTCGTACTTACAAGTAGCCTAATATTTGACAACGGCTCGGAGTTGTTTGCTGTATGACATTGGAAGGGGCGGAGTCTAAACCCAGCTGTGTGACATCCCGTGCGAATTTGTGACCGCCGATTTGAGGGTAGGTGCCAATTTGGGGGTAAGGGATAGTATATGTGTACTACATTTAGTTTGCTAGCACTCGAGCTACACATAGATCAAGTGATCAAATTATTGATAACTCGAAAACGGTTGTACCTCCGTCAGATCCTATCTGATTAACGTAATAATTAGATCAGATTCAAGCTACCATTCCGTACTACCTCCGATACAGCCACTGCTAAGCATGAAAGTCACACACCCTTGAGCGTGAGACCGGTTTCAGTTGCAACTGGTTAAAACTGGTCTTTCAACCGGGTGCAACCGTTCTGGACTGGTTGCTACTAGTCTCTGTCTCAGTTGTGATCATTTTCAAACCCCTTTCAACCGGTCTTGGTCCGGTTGCCTCAATTTTCGGTCAAAAAACCGGACCAGACCGGACTTCAATTCACTAGCAACTTGTGGTGTCGACATGACATGTTGTCCCCTTTCCCGGGGTCCGCATTCTTTCATGTCCACTCACCCTTTTCCGTCCTTCTTGCCATCATTGTCCACCGTATTGGTTGTGTGTGTCATCTTTTGCATTGTGAACACTGCCATGCTGTCAGTGTTGTGATACTGTGCAAGCCATGTGTGTCAAGATCGGTGAGGGGAATGTTTAGTGTTTAAAAGTCTGGTTCGGTTCAGTCTTTTACCTTTTTTGGGCAAGACCGAACCGTAACTGGTCTTGGGAATTTCCTGAAATCCAAAAAACCGAACCAAAACCAATAAAAACCAATTTTTCGGTCTTTATCGGTTTTCTGCCGGTCCAGTTACGGTTTTTGACCACATCAGCAAACTAGCCATGGTCTGGCCAGTACTGGCCAATACTTCCAGAGCTTCCAGAGTTTCCAGAAATGGAAGTGCGAAGGTCAGTTTGCTGATGGGTTTTGATATGCTCCAAAATTAGAACACACTTTCAGCTTTCTACCACTATTTTTTTTAATGTAAAACGGTTCACACGACAGAGATATGATCATTTTAAGATTAGATGCAATATGGCTCTTTAGACAGCTAGAAAGATCAATCAGAACGCACTCCGCAAGTGATCGGCGGGCTTCGCGGTGGCTGTACTGAATGTGGGGAAAGCCCCTATCTAAATTTAGAGCCAATAATAACGTGAATCGGCCCATATGCGGGTGTGCTATGACCAATATTGACCTTTGAATCCATATATTGTCATAAATATCATAACTAACTCAAATAAAATCGTAAAAATATGCAAAAATCAGGAATAATCCTCGTATATACTACCAAATAGGGGTAAATAGGGGCTACCCCAAAAGACCGGTTAAGACTGGTTGTCATTTTTCCAAAAATCAAAAGACCATAACTGAACTGATTGACACTTAGGAAAGACCGGACCAATCAGGACCGGTCTTCATCGGTTTGGTTTGGTTAAAAATTGGTTTTTCATTGGTCTTAGGACCGGACCTTTAATCACTAGGAATGTTAACGAAGCCATGTATGAAGGGCCAGGGGCCAAAGAGGCGGGTGAGAGTGCACGGGAGACGGTTGCAAAGGAGGCAGAAGGTGTACCATGCATTGCATCGTCGTCCATCCTGCATCACTGCCACTGTTCTGTCGACCTCACATCATCATCTTTGTCTTCATTGTGTCACCATCATTGCCGTGTCTGTCATCATAGTGCCCAGCCTGTGGCCAATGACTTACAATGTTCAGATCTCCAACCTGATCAGCTGAGACACAACCACCACCACCTTGAAGACTAGCATGCGATGTCAATCCGAGGAAAAATTTCTGTACATAGACAGTTGAAACAAGACCACATATACAACGTTGGGAACATTTAGTTTATGCTACCACAACCCATTGTCATCATGTTGTGGCCCAAGAAAACATGTATAAATATCATCTTCATACTGGTACAATACATGCAGTATAAATCAGTGGAATTCAGTACTGTGGGGATTGTTACTACACAGGGTAAAGCATATACGGAGAGGAAAATAAGGCCTACTCAAAATGTCACTGCGTATTGAATATACGAACCCAATGGACTAGGATGCTTGGGGGTCTTGATGATCGCGGGTACGACATTCTGCAGCTGTTCTGTGAACTGCCTGGGTCCGAAGGCTGTGGAGGGGCAGGCCTCCCTCTATGGAGAACGGCTCTTTCCGCTTGGAGATATTATCTCCATTGTAGGACATCGTGTAATATGTGAGTGTGGTATCATACAGTAATTGTTATATCTCCTCCAGGAAGAGGAACCAATCAGCCGGGAATTTGATAGTGTCTGCAGCACCTCAAAGCATGTGTGTGTGACTGGTACCACCATGCTTTTCCACCATGTCAGCAATACGACAATTGAACAGTAATGAAGTATTTGTGGCAATGGTTCTCATACATGTTATGGAAACAGCCACATTATGTTTGACCTACTGAACAGAACTGGATAATGCATAGAATGTCTCCCTGTCTGCATACTTATTCAGCCAAAATTCCCTGGATAGGGCACGGCTGTTGGATGACAACAGTTGTTTATCTGCACCTTTTCCAAACTGTGGGACTAGGTGGGCAGGCAAGTCTACTTGGCTGAGTGGAATAACATCACCTAGATATTCTCCATTTGCTCTCTTTGCTTGTTGCAGGACATGCATAGATGTGGTGGAGTCAATCTGATTGGTGCCCTGAGGGATGATATTGAATTGATATACATAAACAAGAAAATGTCCATTGTGAGGTCAGCCATGTGATGTTTCAATGTTTCAATGTTGTTTGAAATTAAACTAACCATCTTCTCTGAGCTCTAGCTTAGGTGTTACAAAGATGAGGCAATGTTCCTTAAGTACTATAGGCATGAAAGCAAGGTTGTGACTCACAGTGTGACATACAGGTTCTTCAGGGCCAGCCTTAACGAGTTCTGTAGCCATCCAGGACCCATGATGTTCCCTAGGAGGTACACTCCAGTTAGTATCACTATTTGTTTCTTTTTATTATAACATATACACTTTTCTATACACTCAAACAATGTATATGGCCAAGGGAAAGCAGTGAAATGAGGTAAAAACATTTAATCAAATGCAATTCCCAAAATAGGAATTTTGGAGGAGTAGTGGTTTATAGCTTCTTGGGACTGATGTAGTAGATATGAACCATATATTTCATGCACAATACTGTATAGAGTTTATGACCTCATACTCTGTACTGACCTGGGCCTCACTCTCTGTATATCTATGTCTCTGTAGTACCTCTATAATACATCTGCAAAGTTCTGCACAACCTGTAACAACTTAATTCTGCAATACATAATACTGTTAAATCACTTTCGCACTGAAAACACAATCTCATTTCATTTAATGTATCTACAGAACATACAAATTAAAGACTAGCACATCCGATAGAAAAATCTTAGCTTGTTGGGGCTAGAGCATATTCATGCTTTTCATCTGCTATAGGCTTGCTTGCAGCCTTGGGATATACTGTCTGTATGAAAATGATGAAAGATGATAAATGTGGCAACATCAATAACACGAACACTTACCAAGCATATTTCCTCCACTTCTCAAGCTGTCTCTGAAACCAGGGCCCACTAAAATCATGCTCATCCACTTCACCAACTTCTCATATTCGAGCTGTTAAATATGCCCCAAAGTATCCTTAGGTATCTTCCCAAACTTCTTGAAACAATAAAGTGCTGCCTTAATCTGAGAACAGCAAAATGAAGACCTTCCCAATAGTAAAGGAATGACTTACTGCAAATGGATCAAGAACAAATGACTCACAAGTGTATAAGGCTCATGTTCATAGTAGTGTGGAAATTCCCCCACATCAAGAACACAATAGTTCTTTTCATATGGTTGAGGTCAGGGAATGCATCATGGGTGGCCAAATACATACATTTTTGGTTTTTGCATAGTCAATCAACTACTTCCATCCTTGGGCCAGAAGTGGCATTTCTCGGCCTCTTTGTGGTTGGAGCATTCAAAGTAAGTCTGTTTCCTCTATCAAATTGTCATCAGCTTCATAGTCTGTGCTATGCCGATGGTTTCTCAAATGTTCAAGCTGGTGCTGATGGATAGGAGGATGTTGAGCCCATTTCTACAAATTCATCCTCGTCAGCCATTGCCATATCACCACCATCAAATGAAGTACTGTGCAATAGATGAGCAGTGACGGAACACGATGACTTACTTGACTTACCTCCCAACTGTTGCCCAGCGTTTTCTGAGCGACCGAGTCATTGTTTCACATTGCCATCAATTTGCACCTGCATATTCATAAACTGCTTGAAAATTTTCAAATACATGACATATTTGAATTGGCGATCTTGTCGAGTACCTGTGATTGTGTACTCATCGATACCGGCCCGCAACTGTAGAGTATTGATTGAGTACATTATTCGGTAATTGTTGCGTACTTACCGCTGTTGCTGCAAGATAGATAGATAGATGATGGGCTTCAGCACCTCCCACGAGAAGACTTCTGGGAAAATATTGCTGAGCAAAGAGGGTCCAGTGTAGAAAAATTCAACTATAAGGCCAGCTAAAGCCGGGGAAGCCATATTCTTCGTGGTACCCTGAAAAGTCAAAAAGTCAATCGAAGGCTCTCTCGACACAGACATCTTCCATAACACCATCTCTCACAAACTTCGCACCCTGGAGTAGGTCTTTGGCGCTTGCTAAATTCTCCTCGGGCATTTGAGGACCACCTAAAGGATAGTACCGGACAACGTAGTCTCGAGCCTTGGCTTTGAGGGTTGAATGCCATGACATCAATGCTTCCCACAGCTACCAAACACATCAGTGCATGTGATAGGAAGGTAAAGGGGCTTACAAGAACACCGAGATCTGTGCGGTAGTGTGGCCAGTAACCTGTCTATTATTAACGAATGGTTGATTTGTCGATGTAAGATCAGACATACCTGGGAGAACGTATACACCCTGTTCCTCGCGCTCAGCAATCGCTTCCGTGATATACTCAGAGCCCTTCTCGTCCACAAACCAAGCTTGGTTTGGGAATGGGTCAGAAGCTGCACCACATTGCGCCAGTTGTTTGGCTCGTTCAATGATCTCGCGAAATTTGTATGGGTATGAACGCAATTTCGTGGTGACACCACTTAATTCACCTGGGGCTTCAACAGCATCTGCAACAAGGCCTTCTGCATCTGGCTGCAGGGTAGATGGGTCTTCTTTCAATAGTGTGTCCCGTGGAAGTTGTCCTAAAGTGTTGCCAGGAAGCTGCTGCTGACGGATATTGCATAGGCGTTGAGGGTCTGGAGCACAAGGATAACAGTTTCTACGGTGATGTTCTTTGACCACATCAGTCTGTGAGTGAAATTCTTTGGCGAGTAACACCGGGTCTTGAGAAATAAATTAACTACATGTGACTGGAACACAACCACTTACCAATCGGAACAGAGTTCTCTTGCTGTTGTGGCAGACGATCTAGACGATGGTGTGGGTAAATGTGCAATGAGAATGATAGATGGCCAAATACTTACCAGCTTGAGACCCGTGGTTCCGGGCATCTAAGCCTGGCAGATCCACGCTTCGAGACCAATACGAAATACGTAGCATGGACCGATGGCTTCCATCTGAGCCAGTATTTGCGCAATTCTGATCACAGGCAGCCGAGATATAACCAATTTCGACCTGTATGTTGATAAAACATAAATTGACCTCTATGAAGTCAAAAAACGGTGGGAAAAATCAGACAAAATCAGCAATAATGGAAGTAAGTCATGGTAATATCTTTTTAGTCTGGGTTAGGCGAAAATCCTTTGTTAGCCCAGGTTAGGAGGTGAAACAATGTTAGTCTTGGTTAAGAATAATGGCAAAGCCAGGATTAGAAGTAAGTGAGCAATTAGCGGTGGGAAAAATCGGAAAAAATGGGTAATCATGGATGTCAATCATGGGAATGTTTTCTTAGTCTGGGTTAGGAGGTAAAGATTGGTTAGTCCTGGTAACATAATGAGACTGGGTTAGGAATATCAGTGTTAGTATCAGGCAAATCAGAAGTTAGTCCTGGTTAGGAGGCAACATAATGTTAGGCTGGGTTAGGGATATTGGCAAAGCCATTGGTTAGTCCAAGTTAAAATTCCTGCTTTGTTAGTTCTGGTTAGTGTGCCTGGTTATGTGGCTGTGTATCTGGGGAGCTGGAGAGAGCTGGGAAGAGCTGGAGTGGCTGTGCAGAGCTGGGGAACTTTGTAAGTGGCTATGTCATAATGTGGCTGTGTATCTGGGAGAGCTGGAGAGAGCTGGAGTGGCTGTGGTAAACTGGAGGATTCTGTTGCGAGCTGGGATGTCTGGATGGTGCGAAGGTCAAAAAGGCTGGTTTGCTGATGATGTTAGGTACGTTCAAAATGAAACTCATTGTCGACTGGTGCAACTGGTGTACGCTGATAGTAACGGCGCTCCTGTACCTCGCTTTGCTCTTCATCAGAGTCGAATGAAGGCTGTGTAGGAACAGGTTTCTATGTCGTAGCTGTCAGTGACCCTTTTTGTAAGTTTGGAACCATGCCAGCAGACACGCTGCGAGACATTGGAGCAGAAGAACCACTGTGAGAACTAGGAGGGATAGATCTACCGTGAGAACTTGGAGGAGGAAATTCTCTACGAGACGTAGCAACAATGGAGCCTCCACGAGACCCAGGAATGGTGGAGCCTCCGCGAGAAATAGGAGCAACTGTCACCCTCGAGCAACTGTGCCTCCACAATGAGCAGGAACAACAGACCCTTCACAAGACGGAATGGCGACTTGAGATGGTGGAGCTTAAATGGCTGCCTGATATGCAGGTGGAGGCGCTGTAGATACCTGACTTTGCTGGTTTCGCCATCAATACTTGGACCCATGAGATTGTGAAGCTTTGCGTACCTAGTGTTTTAAGGTCCAGTCCAGGGAATTTCCTAATATGGAAAAACTGGAGCAAGACCACACAAAACCAATTTTTCGGTCTTTGTCAGTCTTTTGCCGGTCCGGTTACGGTTATTAACCGGTTGTCAGGGGTCTGAAAAATACTACCAATTCCTGGCTTCCAGCCCATATTTTCTGCATCCAAATCGGTTCAGGGTCAAGATATGATTGATTTAAGATTACATGTCATTCTCAAGCATATCTACTTAGAAAACCTATTTCTGAGAATAGAATAGCATGAGATCCACGCTTGGAGGTGGCTGTACCGATGATAGCTGCGTCACGTGGCTACATTATCCGCCAAGAATTAGGTAATGCTGCCCATATGCGGCAAAGATATGGCCGATCTCGAGTCATATATCATTTTGGAGAAGGTACTTTGAGAAATTATCATAACTATCTCAAATAAAATCGTAAAAATGTGGGAAAATCAGGATAAATTGGTCAATATACTACCTAATAGGGGCTACCATCAGTCCGCCCAAAAGACCGGTCCTGACTGGTTTTTGGTCGGTCTTTTGATTTTCTTGGACTGATATAAATCAAAATCAGGATGGACTAGACCAATCAGGACCGGTCTTTATCAGACCAGTAAAAATTGGTTTTTCATTGGTCTTAGGACTGGACCTCAAAACACTATGCATACCTGTTTGAGGCCCGATTGATCATCACGAGCTGCAATGAAAGCAGACTGTGACTTGGTGCGGGGCTTCAGCCTCACCGGTGCCATGAGATTCAGTGGTTCATCGACGGTAGCCATCTCCAGTTGGGCTGCATGGGAGGTCTTGGAAGCCGCAGTCCGTTCGTTCAGAGCGCGATCAATATTCTCAAGTTGAGTGATCTGCCCGCCATGCCCTTTGTTCTTCCTGGAGGAGCGATGTGGTGCATGGGCACTAGTGTCACCTACAAAGATTCAGCGAACCTCATAAGCACTAGACAATACTCACCTCGAATACTAAGACTTGGATTCTCATTCACTGTCCTTGATTTTTTGCGACTAGCAAAATCTACCCCTGGCAACGCATCTTCAGAGTCGGTCAACCATTTCCGGGTACTGTATCCAGCCATTTGTGTAGAGGGATATAAAATGGAAAGAATCAAGAATGATGGCTCCCGGACTCAACCTGTTGGTTTCTTGCTTTGTTAAATATTCCATGCCCACGATCACGTGTTCTGTGAAGGCAACGCATGTTTGGAAAGAGAGTAATCGCGTAAGTGTTCATTGACTCCAGCTTTGTGGCAAGACAGCAAGAAGAGGTGTGGCGCACCATTTTAGGAAACAACAAATAAAGTGATATTAAGAATACGTAATATGACAAAAGACATGAGTACAATTTTAATGATAATGTGCACTAAGGACGCAAACTAAAGGCGCCAACGATGATGTAAAGACTGACGAGAGCCTGACAACTCAGCTTCGTCGTATCCATCCATCACATAAGACGGAAGTTTATGCTTTCTGCTTGTACCCAGAGTGTCTCCTCTCCTGTGACCGCATCTTCGTTGATGGGAGGTTCCGAATGTGTCTCCTCTTCCGCGACTGCATCTTCGTTGATAGGGAATAGCGGGGGTATACCCTGGGGTATCTGAGCTGATACCCCTACTCGTACTCGCCTATATACCCCTGGAAGAGTACAAGTAGGGGTATCTTGTAAAAATCATAAATTGATACCCCAGGGTATCAAACATAACTTATCATCAGAATGATTTAAACACTAGTAGATGCATATTTGTATTTTGAGAAATATTAATTACCCCTAAGAGTATATACCCCTATTTTTGGTGGATAGATTCAAAATCCGTCAAGGGAATAGCGACCAGTGGTTGCATGACGAGCCGACAGTGGACCCGGACATCATTATCATCAGAAGGGGGTAAACACAAGTGGTGTGTCCTCGTCCGATCTTGAAAACCATTGGTTTCAATGGTCCATGCATCCACAAGGCGAGGAACACCTCCAACATCCTTGATTTTGTTGAGTATTTCTTTCTTGCGGGACTCCCGGCTTTCGTGTGTCCATGCATCCTTGATCACGTAGTTTTTATTGCCAAGCTTGACATGCCAGCACAACGTAGCCCGACCGCAAATTGAATATCCGTAAAAGATTTTGCATACGATGGTATAGTCATGAGATCTCACTGAGATCACGCCAAGATTGGTCTTTGAATTCGATAAAAGCAAGGACCCTTAGGGGGGTGGCGTAAGTTCGTATCCGAGCTGTTCAGGTTTGCCAAAAGCAAGCAAGGATAACATGTGTAGTAGTATTCGTGGGAATCGGTGAATGTTGTACCCACGTGAATGGATGACTCCAGTGCAGTCGAACATGTGGACACAAAGCTCCTGCTTTGCGATAAACAAGGTGAATAAGAACCATCGACCAGGTTGGGACATAAAGAAAGTGTATGCTTTGCGTGTTGCACACATTTGCCACCCCGGCAGAGTCTTGGGAGTAAGTACTTGATGTGAGCTTGAGGAAGGAAATGACACCGTCCCATGAGAACTCTAGTCGAGGTCCAATAGCTAAACACTTCTTCCGCAGAATAAGATTGGGTTTCATGTCCATCGGATTGTCCGACATGATCAGTTTGCATGACATCTCTAAGAATCAAAAACGGTTTGCTACCAAACGACCGTGCATGGCTGGCCCATAACTAGGGTCACCGAGGGCCATTAAGGCCTCCATGACCTTGTTCAACTATTGCACAGTGCAAGCTTCTTCCATGCCAGAAGTGGGTAAGAATGTCCCCTCAACACGCTCCTCCTGCAAAGTCTTGGGAATGACCCTACTGATAGACTCATGTCTGAGGCTGGTCTTTTGAGACCGTGATGAACCTGTGGATGCTGACGGACCTCTCAGGATATGAGGTAGTTCCTCTGTGTCCCAGTGGTCGTCGTGGTGAATGATCTGATTTCGATGTTCTAGCGAGGTGATCTTCAGTGGCATGCTAGCTGGCGCTTGCGGGAGGTGATCTGTGGAGAGTGATATTTGATCGCATAGAGCAAGGACATAGTGGGAGTCATTTGCGAGTGGGTCCTCATGAATGGTGACACCTTCCAATTTAACAAGAAGATCTTCGTTTAAGTCTTGTGCTTGTAAAAATTTTCCCATGGTAGGAACAGAGGTACTCATGAGCTTCAAATACCGCAAAGGCATGTACAGACTGGGGTCCATGGCGGTAGACAACGTACACTGTCGTCGTGCCAGTTGGTCTCAATCCCTATATTTGGTACTCCAGTCCAGTACTATTTGATGATGTGACACCATGCACCGGCGTCACAAAGAACAAAGGTAATCATATCTTAGACTCAAAGGAAAGAACAAAAGTATGATGTGCCGACACTAAAACTAGTACACTAAGCGGGTGACTCGGATAATGCATAAAAAAACTCTTTGTTCCAATACTTGTTGAGCCAAAACTCATTTGATAGAAGTTCATAACAAGTGTGCCGTGTTAGACGTGGATTTGCCTCTTTACCAAAATGTGGGATGATGTGTGCTGGGGAACAAATGTGGTCTAATGGAATAACTTATCTCCAATTCGAATCCCATTCCCTCTGATCACATGTCTTAGGATGTGCATGCCAGCCGCAGCGTGAGTTGTATTAGATGATGGAGGAGGGGCAGTGGCATTGAAGCGTTGAACGTAAACGTAGAAAGTTCGACTTTGAAGAAGCCGAAAAATCAGGCGAACTTGTACAACAGCATGCTCTACAAGAAGATGAACATGTGATGGAGTTTATCACTGAAAAACACACCTCGGAGTCCACTTGAGGGCCAATTGCTCTCATCCGATTCACTAACAATAGTGCAATTGTATTGACCACCCGGAAAGCATGTCGAGGGAAGCGAGTCAATCAATTGGGGATCATGATATTTCGGCTTCTGCACCCAGACTTTAAACCATATTTGAATTTGCTTGGAATAATTGCTCATCTCACTGTGTCTTTCAATGGAACAGTTGGGGCTGTGAAAGTAGTTAGTGATAGCTGCTCTTAGGTCTGGTAAACCAAACATTTCTGCCGCTTCATCAATCGAAGCCCTCAGTGACGGCTTGAGGGCCAATTGGAATGCAGTGGTGGAAGAAGCAAAGATTCTGTGAGGGAGAATAGCATTTTGAACAGCGTTGCTGGCAAGTTCTTCGGCCATCTCAAAATAGTTGATGGCTCTACAAGTTGGGGAACTGTAATACTTGACATCGAGAGCTTCCAGGTCTGGCTCATGTTCATCCAGTTGATCTTTGTCGACATCTTTGTCAGATCCTTTGTGTTCAACAGAAGCGAGACACATGGCGATGTTGAATTGAAAACATTTTTCGCTGCGGTCAAGATGCTGGGCAATCTGCGTGTAATAGTCTTGGTTGTTTCCTGAGCACGTGGGTTGCTTTATTTCGGTCACGTGCGCGTGTTCTGTAACATTGGCCATCCATTGCATGATGGCTCCAGAGGCGTGAATAGATGGTGTGACATGTTGCAGGAGCTCAAGCTTGGGGATTTCCCAATGTTTGAGAGGCCCTTTCGAACCCTGCCTTCTTCCAGCAGTGATGATGGCTGATTTGTGGTCATGAAACCTTTTCAGCGCTGCTTTGACCCTGGTCAACGCACCGTCATTGAAGCGAGGCATCTGAGCAAGGTACCAAAAGTCGAGAAGGGCGGTGATGGCCACCAGAAACTTCGGAGGTACACTGCCCGCGATGATCCCCACAATGTACCTTTGCACGGCATGGTGATCCCGACCTGTCACCTGCTTCAGCTTTGATACACCTTCCCTAAATGAGCGGTATCCAATTGCTGTTTGGACAAGAGAAAACCGGTAGTCGATCTCATCAGGTCTGAGAACAATGACACACCACTACAAATCATGGTCCCAGAACAGGTGGTGGAAATGGTGTAGGGGTTCTGGCATGATGAAAATGGATGGTTCAGAAAGCGGCCAATCCCTGAAAAAAGGTTTGTCGATACCATTAAGACAGAAAGACCTGGCAACCTTGAGAAAGGACTTGAAATCATCTGGATTAGCCATAGTGTTACAATCTATCCCTCAGTCCCTATCTTTTTCCTTCTCATCGACTCTTCTCGAGTCCCTCCGAACCTCTCCCAAGTCCCTCCGAATCTTCCCACAGTATTCCCGAATCCCCTCGAAGTCTTCTCCAGTCTTCCCGAGCCTTTCCGAGTATTCCTGGACTCTTGCCGAACCCCTCAACCTCCTCGACCCCTCTTCACCCAAGCCTCACAAAGTCTCTCGCCTTTCCCTTCTCTCTTCGTCTTCGCCTCTTCGTTCTTATTCACCCTTCTTACTGCAGATCACCAATCTCCAACTTCTTCTCAACTTCACATCTCCTCTCATCATTCACGTGTACTCTTTTCATCCACTCATAGATTTCCCTCATTGTACCCTAGTTCCTAGTGTCCCCTTTCATCTTGGTCCATGCACGATGCACCTAGCTATATTAGACGACTCCTGTAGTTCCCACGATCCTCATCTTGGTCTACCTACAGTATTGCTCGCTAGCTTCGTCTTTGCCATGCAATAGGAGTGGTCGTGCCTCGTCAAAATTGTGATAATAATTGAGGTTGCTATGATCACGGCTAGGCTGATGCTGGGGCTCCGAGTCGGCCGAAGGGTGGATGCCTACAGCATTGTGGGCAGGCGCATGATGGCCATGGAGGTTTGACAGATCATTTGTCCAAGAGCCGCATGCATTTGAGGGCTGATTCATATGTTGAAGGACCCATGTCTCGTTTGCAAACTGCTTCCCACAGTTGGGACAGAATGATATTTTCTGTGCTCGATGAAGTCTGGGCATGTTGCATGTGGTAAGGATGCAAGGTACATAAGCGAGACGCTGCGAGAGTGCATAACTACAAACATCGCACACCCACTAAAATCACAACATTCTGTGCTGCCGTCGAAATTATGTATCTATGTCCCCAAATCTCATAAACATGTGAATTCGGAACACTGGAAACAGTGTCAGTTTCCGTTGCATGTTCGATGATGGACGCACAGTGGTGGCATAATCGTGGGGGAATGGGTACGAGGAGTCCGACTCGTCTGCCCGCGACAGGATGCTGTAGAACCACCAAGCAAGAGTGGTAGGCCCAATTTATAGTGTTTTAAGGTCTGGTCTGGTCCGGTCTTTTGCCTGATTTGGGCAAGACCGAGACCATAACTGGTCCTGGGAATTTCCTAATATGGAAAAACGGGACCAAGACCGCAAAAAACCGATTTTTGGGTCTTTGTCGGTCTTTTGCTGGTCCGGTTATGGTTATTAACCAGTTGTCAGGGATCTGAAAAATACTACTGATTCCTGGTTTCCAGCCCATATTTTATCCATCCAAATCGGTTCAGGGGTCATCGAGATATGATTGATTTAAGATTACATGTCATTCTCGAGTATATCTACTTAGAAAACCTATATCTGAGAATAGAATAGTGTGAGATCCGCGCTTGAGGGTGGCTGTACCGATGATAGCTGCGTCACATGGCTACATTATCCGCCAAGAATTAGGTAATTCTGCCCATATGCGGCGAAGATATGGCTGATCTCGAGTCATAGTTGCTATTTCCATGGTGTTCATGGTGATCTGCTACATCGGCATTTTCGCCTTAGCCCTCGTCTTCAGAGTCCGAATTGGATTTGGAGTTTTCCTGCACGTCCTTCAAGTGTCTGTTGTGCTTGCACTGTCTGCCATGTCTCCCATGCTTGCAGTGCTCGCGCCTCTGCTGACGACGCTCTTCGTCTAATTCAACTTGCTCAGCCTTGGACGGCGACCATCTTGGACATCATACTGGCCATCTGAATCGTGTACAAGATCGAGGGATTATACCCACCACCAACATCCGTGCCAAGGGCGGCCTGCCATGAAGAAAAAACAAAGGAATAAGCGAGCCATGCCCAAAACGCGGAAACTTGAGGACTGTGCACAGTACCTTGACGCCATGATTCAACATCAAGCCGACCTTTGCCATCCCACTGCTCAAATAAAAGTTACTTGTCGGACAATGAGCCACCCTTCCCCCCGCTCTGCAATCAATTTCATCTCCTTCTCCGTCAACCATACACCGTGCCCTAATATTGTGTTGCACCGAAGGAGGCCAAATCGGTCGTATACCGCTGCATAGGACTCTGCGGCAAAGTGTTCCTTCATCTACTTCCTTTTGGTTTTCAGATATATGGGTTTGGATGAAAACGTGGGGACATGATTCAGCCAGTTTACCAAGTTCAATGAGGTGTCTTTCGCTGTAGGACGTGGCAAAACGGGGGATGATGATAGGGTAGATGAGTGGTTGCATCAGCAAAACAAGGGGAGGCTGGACAGTACTGGACAGTACTCCATAGCCCTTATAGTACTCATAGTAGTCATAGTGAGGGTCTTCATAGTGTCTCATAGTATCTCATAGTCTTTGTCAATCTCGAGATGCTAAGCTTCCATAATAGCAGCTTGTTGTCGTCTATCATCCGTGAGAATCTATTGACACAGACTGCAAATAGTCACCTACCCCAGATGCAATAGAACGTCCGATGACGTTGTTATACACGTGCTTGGCATACTCGTTATCCTTGAAATTTGATTCCGTGGGGAAAACATATTCGACAAGCCAATCGAGGAGTTCGCGATCACCGTCATCAAGTACTGATAGAGAATTCATCGTCATGTTTGAGTCTTACCCCTCAAAGTCACGCTGGGAATACGTACATGCCCAAGTTAGGAAATTGACATACGTGCTGTGTAAGGTGGACGGAGTTCTCAGTACGCGAGGTGAGCAGACAAGGATGGGAACGTACGACGTGCATGTCAATCAAGCCAGGCATAAGGAATTCGCCCGAAGTCGAGTTCAACTGTAGGAGGGTATACTCGCCATCTTTGAGTCCACACAAGTCAACGATGCCATGCCAGTGGATGGCTGAGGGGTCGATATTCTTCTCAATCCAGATGATATTACCATCCGACCTGACGGCAATCGAGCACCGAGGAAGTGCAATGTAGCATGATAATGTATGGGGATTGATGACTAGGCCATAGTAGAAGTTGATCATGGTGAGAGTGGGAGCGACGAGCAAGCAAAGCCTGTGTGTAACAGGAATCTTGCAGGGCCACAGTCTTATTCGCTTTACTTGCGCCTCGTATTCCAGAACCGATACCCCACATGACAGGATGAATGGTGGGAGGAACCAACAGAAACATGCTGTTGCTGATGCTATACTAGAAGGTACTGCCTACGTATATTTATGCGTATTCCATGGTTGATAGGCTAGCGATCATGAGTACATGGGCCATTGTCCATTACGACGGCGGTGCGATGCGTCCAATGAGGAGACTCGGAGCAGGATGAAAATTACTTGCGAAGCTCTCGATGTGGCCAAGAATCCTTTCCCATGTGCGATTTGCAGAATGATGACAGGAGCAACGAGGAACTTGAAAAAGACAAATGTCACGGTCACGTTCATTTCCTACTATGTCATCACCACTATCATTTCATTACTGTTATGGCTGGCCCAGATAGGGTCGGCTGTAGACTTGAAGGTGGGACAAAGCTAAAGGCTGAGGGTAATGTCGAGCAGGTGTAACGTCTGGCGAGACAACTAAGACTAAGACCAGGGGACATGCCTGAGAAGGGCAGGAGGACTGAAGGGACAAAGGATAAAGGGACTTGAGGATGGCTAAGCACTTCTGATAGGATTTCAAGTAGCTCTAGCTTAGGGCGTTACAAAACGAGACAAGGAGTCTTAAGTACTACACTACGACCTAGAAGGTGATGGAATCGCAAAGAAGGGAGGAGTCATCCACAGTAAGGAATGAGTCAGAAGCTGCGGAGATCTAGACTGTACAGTAAGCGAAGACAAAAGGCTGATGAAGCAATGACGTCATTGTGAGTCAGAAGATAAGAGATAGGGAAACGTCAGGACAAAGATAGAACAAGGAAAGGAGAATTGCAGACCATTGGCGATGTGAAACGAGATAAGAAACCACTCGAGATCTATGTTACAAGGTGAATACAAAGTGAAGGCGAGAGACAGAGGACATAGAGAAAAAGAGATACATAGAGAGTACTTCGAGATGATCGTAACACCACCCACTCCTTTATATCATTATGTAGACATGATGTCACTAAGTATGTATGTATGTAATGCCTCATGTAGTCCGCCTGTATGTAGAATAGTCTGCTTGTATAAATGCTCGAGTAGACCCAGCTGTAACCTCTTGAGCTTATTGCCAAAGTCCTTCACTTCCATCCCTATCCTTTTTTCTTTCCAAGTGTGGTCGTCAGCCCCCGAGTGCTAGTCCGATAGTCCGACCGGACTTTGGTTACTTCAGGACTAATATCCCGGTGAAGGATCTTTTGCTCTTCAAGTGACAGCAAACTGTAGGCTACATAATAGTTAGGCCATACAGGATCTGATGGGAGCTCCAGCAGTCCTTAACAGTGCAATGACAAGGTCCAGAAGATCCGATGAGCGAGGAGTCATTTAATAATTTGACATTTATAATCTTTTATAAATAATTGAAAAAGTAATTGATTGATATAATTAGAAATAAATTAATTTGTAATTTAAAATATAAGTTTATCTTTTTCAAATAATTTTCCAGAAAATATTTCTTTAGGAGTTTCAATTTTAAATGAAGCAGATATTAAATTATAATGGAAAAACTTCTGCTTAAATGTGATGATGTAATCAGTTTGAGATCTATCGGATTCTGTAGTAAACCTGCAAAATGTAATAATTTAAAGATTCAATTCCTTCTTAACTATTAAATTAGTTGAATTGTCATTTGAAATTTGGTGACATAAAAAAGGAATTTCAAGTAATCATTAATCATTACACAACAGTGAATTAAGCATTCAGGATGAACTAACCATTGAACTAACCATTTGTCGCTGGGGATTAGAATTTCATATTTCAAATAAATAGCTCCCATTAACAGAAATAAACTAATTCATAAATGGCCAAGGTATTTTATTTTGTGATTTAATTACATTTATTATTATATTTGTAATAAGTAAATATTTCTATTTAATATAGTTATTAATCTTCTTATTCCTAATAAATTTTATTAAATTATAAGCAATATGTAGACTTTTGGCAATGATTAAATTAAATTATATAATTTATATTACAAAATTATTATGAGATTACTTAAAAGTCACTCTTTACAGGTTTAATTGGTGCCAGATTAGGCATCAACAAATCTTCGCTTCATTCATCGCTTTTACTGCTAGAAACCCTCAATTAAGAGGACAATTATTCGGTTACACAATTTTAGGTAGCTGGGGTATCTTCATTATTAGATGCTATAAATTTCATAACAACAGTATTAAATATGTGAACTAATGGGATGAGAATAAAGCTAAAATAAATAAAGGAATAACACAGCAAAATTAGATTCATGAGAATTTAAATAAACATTTTTAAATATCCAATAGATAATTATATATCCTTCACAAATTTAGATAATTTAAGTTGGATTGAAATTGAATATATTCTAGGTGAGGAATTGAGGCCAAGATTAGGAGCAAGGCCAGGACGATGAGATAGTGAACAAGACCCATTCTTGAAACTGTCAGTGGTAGTATATTCTTGTGAGACCAGACAGGTGTCAGGCTTCTGGAGAAGCCGATCTGAGGTGTTAATAAACCTGTGAGGAGAGTGTCATAGGAGGAATGTGGTGGAGTCACATAGTTTGCTGAAAGAAGCATAGGTGGCATTGATGATGCTCTGGAACTGGGCAATTATGTCATTCTCATATTTGTTGGATGGTGTTTGCTACAGACCAGGTGCCAGCTAGTGAGACACTCTTTTCAGCATCAAACTTCTGAGGGTCATTGGGCTCGAATAATTCTTGGCTGACTAATGATTTGAGGGTAGCCACTGCTAGCAATCTTGATTGTCAATGCAGTGCTCAGTGGTAGTGAAGTGATGGAAAGTGATATTGCATTTCTGGTCCAAAGTATATTCATTGTCCATGAAATTCTTCAAGTTTCCCACTGATATGTGATTCCCTTCAGTAAGTACTGTCTGCCCCATCTAATGCCAAGTTCAGTGATGGTCTGACACAAAAGTCCGTACTAGTACCACCTTTAGAAGTTATATGCTTCTAAGTGCACAGCCAAGGGGTTCAAGTATAGAATCAAGAGGAAAAATATAGGGAATAGATCTCTAGTAGGAAACTTACTAGGAATGCATGAGTGATTGATATGAAGTAACTTGAGAGTAGTGAAGTTGCTGATGAGAGTAGTAGAAAGAAGTATATGGAAAACAACTTAGATTGAATGGACGTCTGGGTCCATCTTATATACTACATGACTTGTTTGTACATGTTATGGTATACAGAATATGGTGGAATGTTCTGTAAGAGTCTAGCCAAATAGCATATAAGACTCTATACATGATATGTAAGCATGGAGTCGTATCTGAGTCATATGGACTGCGGATGAGTCATAATGAGTCATGATCAGTAAGCTGATCAATAAGTAAAGTAATAGATTTGAGTCATCATATAAAATAAAAAGAATAGTCTAGAAGTAAGTTCTAGACCGATGACTAAACAATCTAACTCTGATTGTTTCAACACCACCTACTTTACCAAACAAGGAGGTCGGAAAACGCTCAATGGCCCAGCCTCTGCAACTCCCTGGGGGTAAGGTTTTTGCAAAGATTGCTGAGGGTGGCAGGCATGATGGTGGAGAGAAAAAACTTGCCATTCTTTCAGACCATGCTCCTCAGACAAGAGCTCAACTCAGCCCAACCCAGCGACAGTGACGAGACTCGAGAATGATAAGGATAAAATGGAAGGGACCAGAGTCATTTCGGAAGTAAGTAAAGACTACTTCTTTTGGAAGTGATGAGCTCACTGACTCAGAGTGGACGGCACAACTGGTTACACCGGTGAGTAGAGTACCATCTAGCACAGCCTCCATGGGAACCTCGCACTTCAAGTTCCTTGCTCCTCACCAGCTTCAGCTTCTGAGAAGAGGATTAGAAAGTTTTGTCTTAGAGCTGATGAACGAGCTTGACCATTGGTATTCCAGTTCCATTGCCATGGCTGACCCAACTTCATCCCCAACCCTCCCAGTGTCACTCCCTGACTCAGTCCACAGTTCAGCCAACTTGAAGTGACCTCATGTTCAAGAGGATACTGACTCTGACATTGAGCCCTTCAGGGATTTGGTTGACTTCGGTGGAAAAAATGATGGAATGAAAGTGATTGATACACACACCAATGATCCGAACCGGGATGACAACATTGCTAGGAAGAGTAGGTATTCCAGAGGGAGTAAAAGAAGCAAGAAGCTTCCTGCCTCATGATTGGTCACAAATGGAAACAAGATAACCAGTCTCGGTGCTCACTCATTCCTCACTTATCTAGCCTCCAGTGACAACATTAACCCCGAGCCCTGGGTTCAGTCTATCAAAGCTACATCCTCCTCCAAACAGCTCAAGGTCATTATCGGAGACTCACTGCCAATGATTGTTCACCAGTGTCAATGCTTTGCCCTCAGAAGCGTTAGATCTAGTTTTTTACAGATGTTGGGATATATGCAGTTGACGTTAAAATATCATAGGTAAGTAGCCATGTTTGAAAAGGTGAGATGATGATGGAACTAATACATATAGCCTCCTCACTCCTACAGTTTGTGATCTCCAGAAGCTCTGGAATCAGGAGCTTTCTCACCTCTCAGATCACCCTCCCATTTGCATCTTTCAACAATGGAATGCTGTTGGCATGAAGTTCCTCAACATTGCCAGAGGGGATCTGTGTATTCCCTTATTCTACTGGCGGGTTTAGATTTGCAAAGAATGGCCTCGAAACTGTTATCAGAGGATGCTCATTTGGTCAGGGCTTATGCTGAGGGATCCAAAGCTCAGTGGTATGTTCCCAATGAATCTGTACCCATGTCTCAACTTTTGGAAGCTGATCATTTTAGCGGTTGTCTCGAGTTACAGAATGGGGATGGGACCCTCATGGCATTAGCCAGCAATGTCATGCCTGATTCCTTATGAGCCTTGCTGTTGGAACACTTGACTGTAAGCTTTGATAGCAAAGATGTTCTAAAAGATAGAACAAAGGAGTCTGGATTTCAATGGATTTGAGGTGGCACATTTTAGCTGGTATAACAGGTATGTCACTCAGGGTATCTTCTTTTCCTTTGCTGCCATTTCCAGCACACTTAACTCACCATGCTATAACGACACACTTCAACTTATTTTATATGGGTCATAGGGCATCATTTGTGCTGCACACTGACAAGATGATTCATAAATGGGTGCTGGATAGGAATAGATGCTCCACACCAATGTTTATCCTTGTCTTCACCGGAGTCCCTCCTTCATGATCATGATCATACCACCACTTTGAGATTGTACCCTCACGATTTTACCTCCACACCTTCATTTATCCTTGTCTTCACTTGGAGTCTCTTCTTCGTGATCATGATATACTTCCACTCTCTCTCGCCTTCGCCATATACCTCTTGGGCCCACACCGTCATTTATCCTCATCCACAAGTTTGAGATCGTACCTCCACCACGTGGGTACTTCACTCAGTGTATCATGTTGAGAGGATAGGAACTGTACTCGAGGACTTACATTGTTAGTGGAATGAAGTGTGTTGAGTGGAATGTTGTGGTTATGGAAGAAGAATGAATAAAACTCCTGTTCAAACTCAGATGCTGCTGAGCTATCTTATACAGCATGTGAACTATTTACTATATTAGTACTCTAGTGCTTGTATTTCAACATATCATAGTAGAGTCATAGAGGGTAGAGTGTGTATATGATACCTCTTGTATTCCAGATAGTGTTGCCACAGCTCAGCTAGCCGGGAGCTGGCTTTAGCTTACATCAGCTTATGCCCGATTTGGCCTAGGTACATAAACCAAGCTGTGCAAAGGCCACAGCTTGAGCTTTTCACGACTCAACT